>JAVTVY010013750.1:0-52871 GCA_036873755.1 Hanleya hanleyi | reverse complement strand
CAAATTTAAAAAATTATTGTCTGTAAACAAATTTTAATGTGGCTCTCATGTGGGGACACCAGACCTATATAGGCAGATCAACACGAAAATCAATCACAAGCGAGATCTTGAAGCAAGGTACCTAGATACCAAATTTAAAAAAAAATCTGTTACGGTTTTCACAAGTTTTCGTTCTTCAGGTGTCAGGGGCCAAAAATAATCTTAATTTTCCAGGACTTTCGAAGATCTATCACTAAATGGAGTTGAATTCCAGAACCTTCAGGGACCTATCACTAAATTGAGTTAAATTCCAGGACCTTCAGGGACCTATCACCAAATTGATTTAAATTCCAGGACCCTCAGGGACATATCACTAAAATGAGTTAAATTTTGAGGCTTTCAAGGACCGATCACTAAATTGAGTTAAATTAAAGGACTTTCAAAGCCCAATGACTAACTGAGTTAAATGCTACATGTATGGCTTTCATGGCCCCATCACTAAATCGAGATAGATTCCAGGACCTGGAAATGGATTTGGATTATCCATGATGTGTATAAACCTGGAGTAAAGTTGTTCATCGAGGTAAAATAGTCTTCATTGAACAACTACGCTTTTCACAAATCTTACAGTTACAGTCACCAGATCAACACTGTGCAGCTTCTATGCTTCAAAAGATTAAATTTAGCACACTCTGCATACTGTAACCTACTTACATGTACTTCGAAAGTCCTGTGGGAATTCTTTTCCTGCCAGGAGATTTCACGGAGTTGAAGACAGTGCTCAAAACTAACTGAGCACAGAGTTTATATTCTGTGTTCATCCTCAAAACAACATAGCCTGTAGATTATCGGTTTGATTAACATGATGATAACAAAGAATAGCAACAACAACAACACATGTATATGGTTTGAGATAAAATCGGCAAATCCGGAAATTCTTCAAGAAAAATGAAAAAACAAAAACAAAAAAAAAAACGGATATCCGGAAAACTCCAATCTCTGATAAAATGTTCTGTGAAATGACATCTGGAAAGTAAAATATAGTCGGGATCATAAGTTTCACATACGTCTTGAGTGGAGAGAGCAGTTGGGATAAATTTGAAAATATCCACTTTGGGATATTCTGCTTTGTGTTTGTCCTTTTCCAATTCATTTTCGAAGTTCACCCTGGCAGTGACAATTTTCCGGACCTTTTTTTCCAATTTCTTCCACTTTGATCTGGCTACTGTTTCTTTCACTTCCAAATCTTTCAACAACTGTAGAGAAAACGCAATTTCCCAAAATCAAGCACATATAACAGAATGACAGCTACTGGTTAAAAATTATGACAGATAGACAAGACAAACAAATGAAATTATAGGTGATTGATTTAACCTCACTTTCAACAATATTTCAGTCAGGTTAGCAGTTAATCAAGTAATTCACATCACCCAGACCAAACAAAGGTTACAAATTACAAAATTAGGTGAAGTTACACAGATAATAAAGTGCTAAACAGGATAAGTCAGTGATCATCCAGACAAGTCACAACATGTTTTCTGTATACAAGAAAATGGTTGCACATGCCTACTTTAGACTGAATAAAATTGATCTCTCGCTTCACAGGCACTTGTTTGGAGGGGGAAAAAAGTGACGAGGCAGGAGGTTTTATTTTGGTTCATTTGCACAGAGGAAATACATCCATTGTTTCTGTTTAACAGATGCAGTTCAAGTTAATATGTATTAAGGTGGCTCGTGGGGCAAACTTGTGCGACGTCTTGAAAGACTTGCTCCCATCAACATCATCTACTCACTCACAATAACGTACCAATTCCTTAAGATCATTGGAGTGGGGTTCTTCAAAGCACTTTTTATAAGAAATTTGAATGAAAGCACGTTTTAATCTCTGTTCAAATGAGTGAATGAGTGAATAGGGTTCACGCATTCTATGCTGTGTTAACGTTCATTAGAGTTAAAGTTAAAGTTCGTTGCAGTTATTTTGCTATTGAAGACTTGTATCTCACTTGTACATGTGTGAACTTTCCAGAAACAAAAACATAAAAAGACTGAACCAGGTTGAAGGAAAGTGTATGAGGTGTTAATTGGTTGTCGCCTCCCCCTCCCCCCCCCCCTTCTCTAACATGTCGATTGTGTTTTTTTTGCCTTACGTTTTGTTGTGGGGAATATATGGTTGTGGGATGGGGAGGGTCATACATATGAGTGCTCCACTCGTTTCCTGTTCAGTTTGATTAAGGCATTAAAGTTCAAAAATTCATTTAGATTATTGTTGACTTGATGCTTACATGGGTACATCTTACTTAACTTTAGTTTCAGAAGTTTTAGTAGCTAAATGGCGACAGCCCGTCTAGACCAGTCTACAGACTCACTCTAGTATTAACTGAAACTGCTAAATATGTCCATGAATTGGAATTACCATAAGCTCGTCTCGCGAACACCAGGAGTTGTAAGCAGTGCGATTTTGATGCTTTCACACTTCCGTATTGTCAATTTGTGACAACATATCAGAGTTCAACTTCTGCATGACCAGTGTCTGAATGGATTGGTTTAATCATGCTTTTCATGCAATTGTACAGTATTCAACCCAATTCACTCTCACATATATGAAAACAATTCCTTCCTTGTTTCATTAGTACTGCAATGTATTTGAATATATCACAAGATTAAATAGCAATAGATTCAATCGACATTAATTATTGATAAGCTGTGGCAGCACGGATTTATTCTGGAACATTTTTCAGTTGCTATTTAATGGGCATTATTTTTCTCCAGTGAGCATTAAATTGATATGAAAAATTAATAGCCATCAACTAAATTAAACAGGATAATTAATGACCATTAACTACGGAAAATTCAATGTGAAATGTCTCCTTTTAGGATATTTTAATGGTGCGATTTAATGGTCATTATAAATTTTGAACCATTAAAATCCCGAAAGAATTTTAATGGCCATTATAACTCATTGAAACATGATGGCCATTAAAATATTCAGCAATCCATTAAAATCATTAGTTTAATAGCAAATTCACTATGTCCAATTCAAAGGTTTTTAATGGCCCATTTTAATGACATTTTCAGTATTAAAGTAATCATAAAATAATGGCTTGTATTTAATGGCAATTTAATGGCAAAACATGCAGTAGTAAAATGAGTGAATAGGGTTTAACATCGCTTTCAACATTTTTTCAGCTATATCAGGACAGGGAAGGGAGGGGAAGGTATAGTGCTGTCCCACCGAAATATCATTCCGTAGCCAGACATGACACCCCACTCAGTCACATAAAACTGACACCGAGCAAACCAGTCCTTGTTCAAATGATATATGTCATTGAAAGTTTGTTTTATCTGCAGTCAATTTTGTACTCTCAAACTGCAATATATACTGTGCTTGATTGCTCGATTATTGGATACATTTTTACACATATGCCTCATTTTCACCCGCGAAAGCACACTTTTTTTGTTTTCATGGCATTTCTGTAAATAAAAAATCTATTTTGCTCCCAATTTTCACATCTATACCAACCTTTCTTTGAAACAAGCGTTCTGAGAACCCCCACATCTCGCCTTGCGGGGTCATCCGCCAAAGGTGCAGCGGTATTGAAAGCATACATGTAGAGCAAACAATAAGGTCTGGAATAGGTGATGTGGTACAGACAATAATGTCTGGAATAGATTATCTGGTAAGGACAATAACATCAGTCCCATGTGGGATTACTGGCAAAAGTTAATCCCATGTAGGATGGATAGGTCAGTGCTGTCGGATTACTGGTACATAGGGCAGTCCAGTGTGAGATTACTGCTGGATAGTTCAGTCCCATGTGAGATTACTGCTGGATAGGCCAGTCCTGTGTAGGATTACTGCTGGGTGGACCAGTCCTGTGGGATTACTGCTGGATAGTCTCCTGTGGGATTACTGCTAGATAGTCCAGTCCGAAGTGGGATTACTGCTGGATAGGCCAGTCCTGTCTGGGATTACTGCTGGATAGATGAGTCTCGTATGGGATTAATGCTGGATAGGACAGTCCCGTGTGGGATTACTGCTGCATAGGCAGTCCCGTGTGGGATTACTGCTGCATACAGCAATTCTGTGTGGGATTCTGTGTGGGATAACTTTCCATGTACGGGTGTACATGTATATACATGTACATTATTATTGGCAGATCAAGACAAAACCCTCAAAATTTGAACAAAAATTAATATTTCATCTCCTAAATATCACAGGTACATCTTCTAATCATAAGAAACATGTGTACCAAGTTTCATAATCATTCAATGACAGCTGACAACTGCAGCAAACTGTGGTGTACAGATGTACATGTGCGCTTCAGCTAAACGCAAAACTCAATCAATTGCCATAATTTGGAGAAAAATTAATATTTCATCTCAAAAATAGCACAAGTAAATCCTCCAATCATAAGAAACATGCGTACCAAGTTTCGTAATCATCCAATGAGAGCTGACAACTGCAGCAAACTTATCATGTACATGTATATGTATACATGTAGAGGACTACATGTACAATTTACCTAAACAGAAAACTCTTCATTTGCCATAATTTTGAGAAAAATTAATATTTCTTCTCAAAAATAGCACAGGTACATCCTCTTATCATAAGAAACATGTGTACCAAGTTTCATAATCATCCAATGACAGCTGACAACTGGAGCAAACTTAACATGTACATGTATATGTACAATTTACCTAAACAGAAAATTCATTCATATGTCATAATTTGAAGAAAAATTAATATTTCTTCTCAAAAATAGCACCGGTACATCCTCTAATCATAAGCAACATGTGTACCAAGTTTCATAATCATCCAATGACAGCTGACAACTGGAGCAAACTTACCATGTAGATGTATATGTATACATGTAGAGGCCTACATATACAATTTACCTAAACAGAAAACTCATTCATTTGCCATAATTTGGAGAAAAATTAATATTTCTTCTCAAAAATAGCACAGGTACATCCTCTTATCATAAGAAACATGTGTACCAAGTTTCATAATCATCCAATGACAGCTGACAACTGGAGCAAACTTACCATGTACATGTATATGTGCAATTTACCTAAACAGAAAACTCATTCATTTGTCATAATTTGGAGAAAAATTAATATTTCTTCTCAAAAATAGCACAGGTACATCCTCTAATCATAAGAAACATGTGTACCAAGTTTCATCATCATCCAATGACAGCTGACAACTGCAAGAAACTTTCCAAGTACAGATGTACATGTGCACTTCAGCTAAACGCAAAACTCATTCATAGGGATTTTAACATTAGAGTACCCCAGGGGTAGTACCCCCAGGTGGCAGACCCACCCCCCATATTTTTTTTATTTTTTTTTTATTTTCCTAGATTTTTTTTTAACTTGCTAAACCCCATTCATTTTCAGGCAGGGGACACCAACACTGACGACGACATCCTCTTCCCCCCCCCCCCCACAATATCTCCCCTTTACTTCGTAAGGCAAGATAAAAAGGGCATTTTTCTTATTTTATCACCAAACTGTGGACCCTATTGAGATTGACAAGCATGTGGAGAAAAATCTGAAATGAAAACTACCAATTGATTTCACTTTTTCCAGTTGATGAACACTGTGTATTCACAGTAAAAAGATAACGGTAGGTCAATCACCAGGTAAAATGTTTTCCCCGCAAGCCACTTTGCAGTTAAACGAACAAGATTCTTGCTGCAGTACGCCATTATCAATACTACTGTATTTCTTGCAAATGAAACAAGATATCAAACAAATATTTGGAGCAATCTTCAAGACAATTTTTTGGAATATTGCTATGATGGTGCCTGTGAAGCTAAACATCTATTTTATTCAGCATCAGCTTGTTCACTCTTCACTTCTGTCTAGACTCGTCCGAGAGTTTCTACAATTCTCCTGCACCTTATCCTCGACTTGGAGGGCATCGTAATCATAAAATTCATCTTCTTCCTGGAAAATATTGATGTGCATAAAAATCTTTATAATCCTGAAATCGTTCTGTACAGGAGTACTGCTATGAAATGTCCCTCTGGGTCGTAACAAGCAGTGAATGATGTGGAATTTCTGCGGAACTTCATAGCAACCATGCTACACTGAACCATGCAGAGATATAATGAGGGACAGTTGTATTTCCCAGTTGAGGGATTTTCAGTCTTCTGTAGAACAGTTCATTAAGGCCACACCAGTTTTATTTTTTGTTACGCGGGCGGAAATTATTTTTTGGGACACTCGATTGCATCGACTCCTCCAGTTTGGGACATTATGCAGGTTAGGGGAATCTCGCTCTCTAAAATGGAGGTAAAAAGGTTCGTTTTTCGCTCAATAAATCAGCTCACATAATGAATTAAGCAAAATCCTCTTGAGGCGCATACAGACATATCTTTCCGCATTAAATGATAGTAAAAAAGTAAATTGTCATCTATCTAATTTGCATGATAATAGGCCAAACATCCTTTGTGCTGTATTAACAACATTATCTGGTTCTTCACATGGCAAATTAATTTTATGAAATGGAGCAATAGCTAAATCAATGCACCTGGAATTTGGATGCATTGGTTAAGGAGGAATTAAAAGTTATAAAGCAAAAACGACCTTTTTTACCTCCATTTTAGAGAGCGGGATCGCCCTAACCTGTTATGAACAGGGTCAGACGAGTGGAAATTAAAAAAATAAAATTGGTGTGGCAAATGCCCAGTTTTGTATTTATTATGGCCTTGAATCTTGAAAAAAACATAAAAAATCTGCCAGTGAAACAAAAAATAAGATTGGTATGGCCTATGCTCAGTGATTGATAGACACCAATTTGTTCAGGAACATTTTCATGATAACTTTATTTTTCTCATCAATACTGCGTTGTTTTTTCTGAAACACTTGTGGAGTACAATTGAGGTTTTCAACTAAATATGATATAGAATGATTTTCTGGATAATTCTGGATAGAATTCAGTTGATCTGAATTCAGTTTCTACCCCCTTAACAGCCCTAAAAATCTGCATACATGGAGCCCTTGCGCAGGGTTCTGCCCAATGTGACAGTGGTGATTAGCCGGTGCACCCAGTACTCTTAACAGAATACCCATTACTCTCTGATGTTCACTAACACTATAAGCATAGGGCTAACTCAAATTTGGTCAATTTTATACAGTTTATTTATACTGAAATACCTGGCACTCACTGCAACCCTAGCTCTATGTACGCCGAGTCCAGTATGTAATCATTTCTCATATTATTAGAATATATATGTATAGATCTTATTGTGTCAGTATGTGTTTCTGTTTCACAGGGAAATTCTGGCACATTACTGGAGAAACTGGGGCGCATGGGCCATTTCCGTACTGGAGAAACAGGGTCTTTGGCCTTCTCAATACTAGATATGAAACTGCGCATCTGAAAACCCATCAGCTCTGGGTACATTCATAATGTATTCAATTTGAACCAAGATTTCAGGAACACCAAGCAGTGAAGTCACAAATGTACAGATTATCATAAATTTTGCAATTAGAAATGACCCCTAAGGTTTCAGTCCAATCAGAGAAACCGGTATTCATTACATAAATTTCCTGATGCATCAATGATGTATACCAAATTTTACATCGAGCATTTGAACGGTATCAGAGATAGAGATCATTAATGATATCGCATAAATTAAAGATGGCCACCCATCCTTCCCATCACTCAGAAGAGCTGATGTGGTTATTCATTGAACGTCTCTTGATACATTGATGCTGTATACCAAGTTTCGTATAGAACATTGAAATGGCATCAGAGATATACATCATTAAAAATTTTGCATAAATTAAAGATAGCCACTAAGGTTTCCGCCCAGTCAGAGAAACCAGAAGTGTCATTTGTCACAAGTCCCTTGATGCATCGACATCGAGCACTTGAATGGTATCAGAGAACGAGATATGATTTTGAATAAATTAAAGATGGCCACCCATCCTTCTCCCCACTCAGAGGAACGGATGTGGTTATTCATTGCAAGTCTCTTGATACATCGATGCTGTATACCAAGTTTGGTATAGAAACTTAAATGGAATCAGGGATATATGTCATTAAAGTTTTTACATAAATTAAAGATGGCCACCAAGGTTTTCGGTCAATCAAAGTCCAAAAGTATCAAAGTATCTGGATGTATCGATGATGTATACCAACTTTCATATAGAACAATCGAATGGTAACAGAGATATGTATCATTATCAATTTCGCATAAATTAAAGATGGCCTCCAGGATTTCCAGCTAATCAGAAAAGCCAGTTTGGTAATTCATTGAAAGTTGCTTGATGTATCGATGATGTATACCGGTCATTTCCAGCATGACAGACAGGACAACAGATAGCCACCCTGTGATGTTAACACAACTCTCTACCAAAATAAATTTTAATGAAAGTACTCAAAGTACTGATGTCTGGATCGCCAATAATGGATTTAAAGTTTCAAAACGCTTCAGCTGGCATGTTTCAGTCGATAGCAGATGTATGGATAAATGTGGAGATTTTCTCCAATTTGTGGATGAGTCTGTTTGGGAAATCACAACTGGAACACAGTTTAGTCTTCAAGGAAGTGAATTTGTGAAGGCGGTTCATTTAGAAATATGCTAGGTCTTCATGGTAGCAAGAAACTATCTACAGTAATATGGTTAAAAGTGGATCGTCTGCGTCAATGTCTTCTACCAGTTTTTGCGAGCAGATTTTCATAATTCATGCAATTTTATTGTGACAAAGCGACAAATATGCGAGGAGACTGGATAGTTTTATTAATGTGTTTTTATTTGTGTAGCACAGATATTTGGAAGAGCTGCATGAGTTTGTTAAGTCCCCATTACTTATATGCCTGCATGGTGTTTATAGTAAATTTGTTTGTTGACAACGTGCGAAAATTCCTGTTGTTGTTGCTGTACGATCATTGCGTATATAATTTAGTTTGAAAAAGTTTGAACACCACCAACAACAAAACTTTTCGAAAGCGGTACCTGACAAATTCTGTTGTTTCCACTTTCGAAAAGTTTTGTTGTTGTTCAAACTTTTTGAAACTAAATTATATTCGGAGAGCAGAGTCCCCCGGAATACATAAATTTGCAGTGGACAGGATCCGGTCAAGTTCACAAGACGAGAAAAATGTAAATACTATTGTTGTTGCTTCGACACATATCTCCTCTGGAAATATATTCCATGCAGTATGCGTACACATTAAAATAGTAACGAACGCCGACTTCACGGGAAAGAACGTACGAGTGTTGAAAACTGGTGTCTTCATACCTGAACCTGTCAAGTGCGACAGTCGGATCAAGGAACAAGATTTGCAACGTATGATCGTACAGCAACATTAACAGGGATTTTCGCACAAATTGTCTCTCCAACGCTATCGTTGTCAACAAACAAATTATATATATTATACAGGGGTAAAAGCGTTCGGTGTCCGGTTATTTTCGTTTAGTTTGACCTAACGAAACGCGAACGGAACGAAATGTAAACGCGTTTCAAACGCTTACCAAACGATTATAGTAAACGAAACGCTTTCAATATCGCTTAATTTTTATTTTATCAAAACGCGTTTCCCTCGTCAAACGCGTTTGCTCTGATCAAAACGCGTTTATAAACGCGTTTGTGAATGCGTTTTATAAACGCGTTTCGAACGGGTTTCTCTTTTCGTTCGACTTTGTGCAAATTTGTGTTTTATTTTGCAAACCAGGCCAGGAAGTCCACGTGTCGGGGCTTTCCCCAGCCGCTATTATAATCCCTGTGCTATAAATATATGTGGCATAGCCTTTAATATACAAGGGTAAACACGTTCTGTGTCCGGTAATTCGTTTCGTTTATATATTGCGCTAAGATTAAATCTTTTCGTTCACCAAGCGAAACAATATATGTCTTCCCGTACCAAGCGAAATGATTAGTCAGGCATGTTATACTGAGTCGAAAAAGCGTTTCGCCTGACCTTGACTCCATGCAGCTTTTGACCAACACTCAGTCGCCGAACCGTTGTACAAAGATAAAAAAAAACAGACCAAATAATATTCTCGCCCGACGAAGCAACGGTGGTGTGGACGGTAATGCTTATTTAACAACAACAACAATAAAACGCGTTACGAAACGCGTTTTCAAAACGCGTTTCAAACGCAAGCTTAAATCTTTTCGTTCACCAAGCGAAGAAATATTTGTCTTCCCGTACCAAGCGAAATGATTAGTCAGGCGTGTGATACCGAACCGAAAAAGCATTTCGCCTGACCTTGACTCCATGCGGGTTTTGATCAACACTCAGTCGCCGAACTATTGCACAAATTAAAAAAAACAGACCAAATAGTATTCTCGCCCGACGAAGCAACCGTGGTGTGGACGGTGATGCTTATTTAACAACAACAACAATAAAACGCGTTCCGAAACGCGTTTTCAAAACGCGTTTCCAAACGCGTTTCAAACGCGTTCATAAACGCGTTCGTGAAACGCGTTTTAAGCGAAACGAAACGAAAGATAAATGAACATACCGATGATCAAACGCGTTTGCGAGGTATAAACGCGTTCTTTGAGAAGCAAACGAAACGAATACAAAACGCGTTTAGAACGCTATTGAAACGCGTTTCAAACGATAATAGAACGATAATATACGTGAAAAACCGGACACCGAACGCTTTTACCCCTGTAAGTAATCTGACTTACCGCAAACTCAGGTGGGCAGCTTACCATATTACCAGGTCATCGATTTACATTTACAACAGTCTACGGTGACCGCACAGTGCTGGCATGAGTTATCGCCTGGTGGGCGCTGAGAACCGGGTTTGGGCCGATCGCCCGGAACCAAAGAACAAAAAAATAGTCCACGGATTTAAGCAATCCCTGGGCGAAGAAATGAATATGAAATACACTCATATTCAGATTTCGTTTTATTTCTAGTTCACATGAAACGATTACGACTGTTTTTTTCTTCATTTTCTGGTTAATACCCTGATATAAGACTCAACACAGTGAAAATCACTGGCGGAGTGATACAGGTTAACCCAGGGTCATCACATTATAGTGCACGTACACATTTGCATAAATTTCGTGAGTGGCAGCATAGTCTGGTCGACACCGCTACGCGGTGGCGATCCAGACAAAAAAATCTAAGCAAAAACATATCAGTTGTTAGTGAACTAGTTGTACTTTAACTTACATGTAAGACAGAAACATTGAAATAATAATTATTATTATTTTCTTTTCAACTGGAACTGACAAATGTGGCAGACGGGACAAGCAGGGACCACGCATTTGAAAAAGGAATAGACAAGATAGATTTCTATCTCCTTCTCAAATGAAAATCAACTTTTAATGTAAATCAAATGATAGTGGACTAATCAAGTAATCCGAGTTAGGGTTAACAGATTTTCTATGAAGAAGATTAATTATGGATTTTTGCCACTTAGTGACGTGACAGACGGGACAACTTATCGTGACAGACGGGACATTATCTCATGCCCTATAAATTATCTTCCTGTGTCCAGACTTTTTTTAATCATGTAGATCAATGCTACAATTAAGATGTTCATTGTGCACTAGTTTACTTCACATTGTTTGGTTTTAGGTCATATTTTCACAAAATCCGCTGTTATCAGTCCAGTGTCCCATCTGTCACATGTCCTGTCTGTCACAATTTAATGTATGTATTTTGTATTGCAAACTTAATTTTTCAAGGCATAAAGGTTTGTGCATTCATCAGAATGTTCATTGCATCTGGATTACTAAACATTGTTTGGTTTGGGGCCATATGAACACAAAACTCAATAATCTATGGCTGCTTTTTGAAGCATTTTGTGACAGACGGGACAGATATGGAGTTGAAATTTTTATCAGCGTATTTGACCAAGGATGAAATAATTAATTGCATCTGGTTAGAAGGTGTTACAGTAGATAAATAATTAAATTTTTTCCCTTCTTAAAATTTATTGTACTCAAGTAAAACCTAATAAATCATCCGTTTTTGTGACAGACGGGACACCTACACCACGCAGTAAATTTCTTCAATTATTTTGGAAATAATTACTTTAATTGTAAAGTGGTATTCACTGTGGAACTTAGACATGATGGTGTATTTAAAAAACAAAGAAACATTTTGTTGAGTTAAGTTTCTATGGCTGGAGGAAAATCATGAATTTGGTATACATTTTAGTAAAAAATGTTTTAGAATTTTATCCATATTCGAGTGCAGATTTTTTAAAACCTGACAGTTGCAGATGACAAAAAACCTACTTTCTTGAAACGTTGATTAATATAGCTTAAATAAAAATCACAATTAAGTATGCTGATGAAAAGTGAAAATTTGTCACTCGTGCAACATTTATGTGGAAATGACCTACCAACTTTCGTATTGAATAGTAGAATGGTTTCCGAGATATGGATCATTATCCATTTTGCATAAAATTAAAAATGATCACCAAGGTTTCCACCCAATCAGGTCCCAATTCAATAGTCTTCTGGTCCTTGACTAGGTAAATAAGCATACCAAATTTGCAATTCTTCATTGGAACCATTTTCCGGCTATCTCACTGACGAACGTACAGACATACGGACGTACAAGACGACAATACCCCATGGCCAATTTGAGGGGTAAAAATAGCCCATTCGGCTTCAATACCCCTCGGCTATCAGTTATTATCTACACCCAGCAATCATGCAATGTATAATATCATCAGTGTATTTTTAAAACTAGATTAACAAAAATCTGATCTAGTAGGGTTGACTGTAGTTCAGGTTTTACCAAGGCCTGAGGTTCTAGTAGAGCATGACCGATTTCTTAGCTCTAAATTCTTCTAAAAAGCTTATAATGAAATCAAGTACATTTATCTTGGAAATATAGATCAAGGCCAGTCATCTTCAAAAAATTTGAAGTCAATTCTAACTTGATTGCATCGGGAACATGGATTCAGAGATCTTAGACATAACATATAGAATTTGACCTTTTAAAAATAGGTCAAGGTCAGTGACATTCTTCAATAGACTTCAGGTCCAGCCATAAGTGGTATAAATTTGGGCAATGTAGATATTATCTTTCATGAACTATTGTACTGAATAGAATCTGACCTGGACAAAATAGGTCAAGGTCAGTCAACATCAGCACACCTTTGGAGCATCACCAGATGTACACATATTATTAATTTCGAAAGCCTAGCTATATTCTTCAGGTCATTCCTCCATGTAAGGGATCACGGCAGATCATTCTGTAGGCCTATCACTCAAATCTTATCTCTCATTTTCAATGTTTTCTGCGAAATTAGCCATATTGAGTAGTCCCCCTTGGGTCTACAAATAAAAATTTGTTTCCGAAGAGTCACTGAGCATTGAAATTATAGGCATGTCAGATACGCCAGTTTGCTTTCGCTCCAACTTTCCAACGCGGTAGACAATTCACAATTATCAAAAGAATATCAGTTCCCAAGATTCAATTTTAGTCATGTCAGATACGCCAGTTTGGTTCCAATTTTCATTTGCGACAGACAAGCCATATCGAGTAGTCCCCCTTGGGTAGATAAAATATATCATTTCCTCGAGATTAACTCCTCAATTTTTAGTCATGTCAGATATGTCAGTTTGGTATTTCACTGCAATTTTCCTTCGCGACAGACAATTCAACCATATTGAGTTGTTCCCCTTGGGTAGAAAAAAATATCATTTTCCAAGATTCAATCTTAAATTTTCAGTCATGTCAGATACGCCAGTTTGGTATTTCGCTTCCATTTTCCATTCAGAGAGAACCCATATTGAGTAGTCCCCCTTGGGTCCACAGGTTTCTGATGATTCACCGAGTGTTAAAATTATAGTCATGTCAGTTTGGTTCCAATTTTCATTTGCGACCGACAAGCCATATGGAGTAGTCACCCTTGGGTAGATAAAATATTTCCCGAAGATTCAGTCTTCAATTTTTACTCATGTCAGATACGCCAGTTTAGTATTCGGCTCCAATTTTTCTTTGCGAGAGACAAAGCCATACAGAGTCGTTCCCCTTGGATAGAAAAATATATCATTTCCTCAAGATTCACTCTTCAAGTTTTAGTCATGTCAGATATGTCAGTTTGGTATAGCATACATGACAGTGAGTTGTCCCCCTTACGTACATGTAGATGTCCTCTGTAAATTATTCTCTGCTTTGAAATTTTTAGCCATGTCAGATACGCCAGTTTAGTATTCGGCTCCAATTTTTCTTTGCGACAGACAAAGCCATACAGAGTCGTTCCCCTTGGATAGAAAAATATATCATTTCCTCAAGATTCACTCTTCAAGTTTTAGTCATGTCAGATATGTCAGTTTGGTATTTCACTGCAATTTTCCTTCGCGACAGACAATTCAGCCATATTGAGTTGTCCCCCTTGGGTAGATTAAAATATTATTTTCCAAGATAAAATCTTAAATTTTGAGTCCTGTCAGGTACGCCAGTTTGGTATTTCGCCTCCATTTTCCATTCGGGGAGAAAAGCCAGATTGAGTAGTCACCCTTGGTTCTACAGGTCGCAACCTGTTTCCGAAGATTAACCTAGTCTTGAAATTATAGACATGTCAGATACGCCAGTTAGCTTTCTCATCCATTTTGTGTCTTTTGAATATTAATTTTTATACATCAGATAAGTAAGTTCATTTTACGTCTCCTATTTTACCCTGCGAAGCATACATGACAGTGAGTTGTCCCCCTTATGTACGTGTAGATGTCCTCTGTAAATTATTCTCTACTTTGAAATTTTTAGCCATGTCAGATACGCCAGTTTGGTATTTCACGCCCATTTTCTTTGAGACGGACAACCATATTGAGTAGTCCCCCTTTGGTAGATATAGCGTCATTTCCGAAGAGGAACACTTTAAATTTTAGTCATGTCACATATGGCACTTTGATACTTCACATCGCGTTTTTCCCTTGCGAGTAAACCCATATTGAGTAGTCCCCCTTGGGTCCACAGGTTTCTGATGATTCACCGAGTGTTGAAATTATAGTCATGTCAGATACGCCAGTTTGGTTCCAATTTTCATTTGCGACCGACAAGCCATATGGAGTAGTCACCCTTGGGTAGATAAAATATTTCCCGAAGATTCAGTCTTCAATTTTTACTCCTGTCAGATACGCCAGTTTGGTATTCGGCTCCAATTTGTCTTTGCGACAGACAAAGCCATACAGAGTCGTTCCCCTTGGATAGAAAAATATATCATTTCCTCAAGATTCACTCTTCAAGTTTTAGTCATGTCAGATATGTCAGTTTGGTATTTCACTGCAATTTTCCTTCGCGACAGACAATTCAGCCATATTGAGTTGTCCCCCTTGGGTAGATTAAAATATTATTTTCCAAGATTAAATCTTAAATTTTGAGTCATGTCAGGTACGCCAGTTTGGTATTTCGCCTCCATTTTCCATTCGGGGAGAAAAGCCAGATTGAGTAGTCACCCTTGGTTCTACAGGTCGCAACCTGTTTCCGAAGATTAACCTAGTCTTGAAATGATAGACATGTCAGATACGCCAGTTTGCTTTCTCATCCATTTTGTGTCTTTTGAATATTAATTTTTATACATCAGATAAGTAAGTTCATTTTACGTCTCCTATTTTACCCTGCGAAGCATACATGACAGTGAGTTGTCCCCCTTATGTACGTGTAGATGTCCTCTGTAAATTATTCTCTACTTTGAAATTTTTAGCCATGTGAGATACGCCAGTTTGGTATTTCACCCCCATTTTCTTTGAGACGGACAACCATATTGAGTAGTCCCCCTTTGGTAGATATAGCGTCATTTCCGAAGAGGAACACTTTAAATTTTAGTCATGTCACATATGGCACTTTGATACTTCACATCGCGTTTTTCCCTTGCGAGTAAACCCATATTGAGTAGTCCCCCTTGGGTCCACAGGTTTCTGATGATTCACCGAGTGTTGAAATTATAGTCATGTCAGATACGCCAGTTTGGTTCCAATTTTCATTTGCGACCGACAAGCCATATGGAGTAGTCACCCTTGGGTAGATAAAATATTTCCCGAAGATTCAGTCTTCAATTTTTACTCATGTCAGATACGCCAGTTTAGTATTCGGCTCCAATTTTTCTTTGCGACAGACAAAGCCATACAGAGTCGTTCCCCTTGGATAGAAAAATATATCATTTCCTCAAGATTCACTCTTCAAGTTTTAGTCATGTCAGATATGTCAGTTTGGTATAGCATACATGACAGTGAGTTGTCCCCCTTACGTACATGTAGATGTCCTCTGTAAATTATTCTCTGCTTTGAAATTTTTAGCCATGTCAGATACGCCAGTTTGGTATTCGGCTCCAATTTTTCTTTGCGACAGACAAAGCCATACAGAGTCGTTCCCCTTGGATAGAAAAATATATCATTTCCTCAAGATTCACTCTTCAAGTTTTAGTCATGTCAGATATGTCAGTTTGGTATTTCACTGCAATTTTCCTTCGCGACAAACAATCCAACCATATTGAGTAGTCCCCCTTTGGTAGATATAGCGTCATTTCCGAAGAGGAACACTTTAAATTTTAGTCATCTCACATATGGCACTTTGATACTTCACATCGCATTTTTCCCTTGCGAGTAAAACCATATTGAGTAGTCCCCCTTGGGTCCACAGGTTTCTGATGATTCACCGAGTGTTGAAATTATAGTCATGTCAGATACGCCAGTTTGGTTCAAATTTTCATTTGCGACCGACAAGCCATATGGAGTAGTCACCCTTGGGTAGATAAAATATTTCCCGAAGATTCAGTCTTCAATTTTTACTCATGTCAGATACGCCAGTTTAGTATTCGGCTCCAATTTTTCTTTGCGACAGACAAAGCCATACAGAGTCGTTCCCCTTGGATAGAAAATATATCATTTCCTCAAGATTCACTCTTCAAGTTTTAGTCATGTCAGATATGTCAGTTTGGTATTTCACTGCAATTTTCCTTCGCGACAGACAATTCAGCCATATTGAGTTGTCCTCCTTGGGTAGATTAAAATATTATTTTCCAAGATTAAATCTTAAATTTTGAGTCATGTCAGGTACGCCAGTTTGGTATTTCGCCTCCATTTTCCATTCGGGGAGAAAAGCCAGATTGAGTACATTGTAGTCACCCTTGGTTCTACAGGTCGCAACCTGTTTCCGAAGATTAACCTAGTCTTGAAATTATAGACATGTCAGATACGCCAGTTTGCTTTCTCATCCATTTTGTGTCTTTTGAATATTAATTTTTATACATCAGATAAGTAAGTTCATTTTACGTCTCCTATTTTACCCTGCGAAGCATACATGACAGTGAGTTGTCCCCCTTATGTACGTGTAGATGTCCTCTGTAAATTATTCTCTACTTTGAAATTTTTAGCCATGTCAGATACGCCAGTTTGGTATTTCATCCCCATTTTCTTTGAGACGGACAACCATATTGAGTAGTCCCCCTTTGGTAGATATAGCGTCATTTCCGAAGAGGAACACTTTAAATTTTAGTCATGTCACATGGCACTTTGATACTTCACATCGCGTTTTTTCCCTTGTGAGTAAAGCCATATTGAGTAGTCCCCCTTGGGTCCACAGGTTTCTGATGATTCACCGAGTGTTGAAATTATAGTCATGTCAGATACGCCATTTTGCTTTTCATTTAATTTGCATCTTTTGAATATTAATTTGATACATCAGATATCTAAGTTCATGCTACCTCAATTTTCAGTCATGTCAGATACGCCAGTTTGGTACTTCGATTCAATTTTCCTTCGCGACATCAATCAATACTGAGTTGTCCCCCTTGTGTAGAAAAAATATTTACCAAGATTCAATTTTCAATTTTAGTCAAGTCAGATACGCCAGTTTGGTATTTCGCCCCCATTTTCCATTAAGAGCGAAAAGGAGTGAGTGAGTGAATAGGGTTTAACGTCGCTTTCAACATTTTTTCAGCTATATCACGACGGGGAAGGGAAGGGAGGGGAGGGGGAGGGGCAGGGGTACCTACTTGTAACAGAGCAGATCTAATGCTGCCATTTTATAGTGCTGTCCCACTGAAATATCATGTCAGTGATTACCCAGTCACATTATACTGACACCGAGCTAACCAGTCCTTGTTCTATCCTCTTAATGCTGAGCGTAAGCGAGGGAGCAACAAGTTCCATTTTTCAAGTCTTAGGTATGACCCGGCCTGGGATCGAACCCAGTACCTACCGCTTACGAGGCCGACGCTCTAACCATTAATTAGACCACCGCAGTGCGGTTTTAAGAGAGAAAAGCCATATTGAGTAGTCCCCCTTGGGTCTACGGATAAAACTTGTTTCCGAAGATTCACAGAGTGTTGGAATTATAGTCATGTCAGATACGCCAGTCTGCTTTCCCTTCCACTTCGGTCTTTTGAATATTAATTTTGATACATCAGGTAAGTTCATTCTACATCTCCTATTTTACCCTGCGAAGTATACAACAGTGAGTTCTCCCCCTTACATAGGTGTCCTCTATAATATTCTCTCCTTTGAATTTTTAGCCATGTCAGATACACAAGTTTTGTATTTCCTTCCCATTTGCCTTCGCGACATACAAGCCATATTGAGTGGTCCCCCTTGGGTAGATCAAATGTCAATTTCCCAAGATTCACTCTTAATTTTTACTCATGTCAGATATGCCAGTTTGGTATTTCGCTTCAATTTTCCTTCACGACAGACAAGCTATTTTTCAAGTCATCCCCCTTGGGTAGACAAAGTATCATTTCCCCAAGATTCACTCTTGAATTTTTAGTCATGTCAGATACGCCAGTTTGGTATTTCTCTCCCATTTCCATTTAGAGAGAAACCCCATATTGAGTAATCCCCCCTCAAGTCTACAGATAAAATCTTGTTTCCGAAGATTCACGGAGGTTGAATTTATAGTCCTGTCCGATACGCCATTTAGCTTTGCGTTCCATTTTGCGTCTTTTGAATATTAATTTTATACATGTACATCAGATAAATAAGTTCATTCTACCTAAACTATTTCACCTTGGGAAGCATACGTGACAGTTGTCCCCCTTAAGTAGATGTCCTCTGTAATATTCTTTTCTAAGAAATTTTGAACTATGTCAGATACACCAGTTTAGTATTTGGCTCCAATTTTCCTTTGTGACGGACAAATTTTATCAGTCAAGCATGTTGTTTATGCACTTGTTTGACCTAGAAAATTTATAAGTGAATGGGTTGTATTTGATAGTTGGGGCTTGCACGTATGTGGACCATGTAAGAACCCACCGCCTTTGTTCTTTACACATGTACTTGTTTCACCTAGAAACACTATGTCACTAATTTTTGAAGTAGCAGGTGGAAGGCATGGAAGTGGGCAGCCACAAGAAGTGACAAGTAGTGTTTGAAGTACAGAAATTGCATGAAAAGTAGGCGACTGTTTTGGGCAGTATTTCTCATAGTATGAGGCCAAAAAGGGATGCCAGTACTGCCTTCTAATGACATCCCTGTTACATGTCAATGGCTTGTGTTTGTTGGTATGGTCTTTTCCTCAAGTTCCTTTTGGGGCGATCATTCCGGCGTTACATGTGTGACATTCAGTGGCTAATTTTCAAGACATTTCAGGCAGCCAAATGTTCAGTTTTCCTTCTACCCTAAGTGTTACCTTTGCTAGTGATAAAAGAGAGTTTAGTCTAACAATGTATACGGTCACAAGAAATGAACAACATTAAACTCAATACGTGTGCGACTCATAAAATGAAAAATTTGTAGGGGTAGTCAACTCATTTGGAAAAGCCTGTGAATCCTGTGATCAAACCTCCTCTGTTTTGCTCAAATATCCTGGTATGGACATTTGACTACACCATACAAACATAGCTTGACTGTCTATTGAGGAATTAGATGGGCTTACAGAAATAGTGCTGTTACGTGCGTGACAGTTTCACGTTACGTGCGTGACACTGTGAAAGTGTGGTACAAGTAAGTCTGATGGTTGAAGTCAGCACCCGGAAATTTTGTTAAAACAGATAGAAAGTAATTTCCTCAGAAGGGTCAAATACCAAGTGTTTTTGAAGAAATTAACAATAATTTAAAGCACAACAAAATTTTAATAAGACCTACAAAACATGCATGGCAAATTTAAGTTTCTGTACAAATTATAACATATCTTGTTGTTGCAGTGCATGCATTTAGTCATGTTAGTGGAAGATGTGGACCTAAATGTCTATGTAACAGTTTTGTCCTCATTGGATTCACTTTCCTTGTGCCACTTGAAATACATTGTAATACAATACATGTTGCCAGAACTCCGCGTATGTATTAAGTAATTCACTACATGTATATTGGTCACTGCTCCCTCCACATGATCACTGAATTAGCTAATACAAGACAATATCGCGGCCTATTGAACACTGGATGTGAGACTTGAACACGAGATGTAAGGCTTTTCATTGACAATCAGTGACCTCTTGTTGATATAAACATGATGACCAGAATCCATGAGGAAAATGATGTAACAGTTTACTTCCATGATGAAGAAAAAATATTATTTTTCTTATGAGAAACTATGAAAATATCTTACTAGAGTGCACATTTGTGTCCTTGCATGTGTACATGTGTCCTTTTTATGATAAAAAAGATCATATTCCCCTTTACCGTCATATCTGAGAAAAAACACAGACAATATTACCTTACGTCACACACAAAATGTCTATCAGATTAACTTGCACCACCTCAATATGAAATTAAATGGTTACATGTGTGTGCAAACCTAAAGTTAAAGTTAGGACGATACAACTTTCACCAATACAAACTGGCAACTGGGGCACATGGGTGAACTTTCGTACATACTCAATCTTTCAGGTGTCATGTACGTAACAAGAAAAGCTTCTACCCATATTTCAAGAGAAATACCAATGAGAAAAGTTTGGAAATGGTGCACTATGAATATATGCCAATCACTTTTCATTATGAGAAAGATTCACTCTTCAGTAGTATCTGTAGGCAAAAATTCAACATGTAACGTCATCCTAATAATTGGTGCGTTACATGCGTGACAGATATTCAACATGGCTATTATATAACTTACCATGCCTTATTTTGGGGGAAACTTAATAATTATGTTAACCTCAATCCAAAGTTAGAGGAAACCAGGTTTGCCTAAATATCGTTAAAACTTAGTCAGTGAGGAAAACTTTTACACATTTTCTATCATTTGAGTGTCACGCACGTAACACCAAGTTGAGGTCTACATAATAGAACATGAAGCTGCGCTACCCCTCGGCTCTGAACCCCAGCTATTATAATGTAAGGGTGTCTCTACCAATTGATTGGCTTGTGGGAAGAAATATTTACCCCTGCTATTGTAAGTGTACTTTCTTTGAAAAAAAAAAGTTTTCCTCCCCTTAAATTAATTTGTTTCTGGAATAAATACATACACTATAGATATACATTTGTCATATCTTGGTGAACACAACTAAAATTGCTGAAATGGAAATCATTAGAAGAGAGCCAAATTTGGGGAAACATTTAAGCGGTGGGAATATAAAATGACGTGTGGCAACTAAAAAGTGTTGTTAGGTTAGGTTGTTAGCAAAACAAAAAAGTAAAACTACAAATCATGTTGTGAATAAATTTTGTTTATTATAATTACTGATAAAATACGAAGCTGTGCATCAAAAAACCCCTCGGCTCTGGGTACATTCATAATGTATTCAATTTGAGTCAAGATGTCAGGAACACCAAGCAGTCAAGTCACAAATATACAGATTATCAAAAATTTTGCAATTAGAAATGACCCCTAAGATTTCCGTCCAATCAGAGAAACCGGTATTCATTACAAAACTTTCTTGATGCATCAATGATGTATACCAAATTTTACATCGAGCATTTGAACGGTATCAGAGATATACATCATTAAAGATTTTGCATAAATTAAAGATGGCCACCAAGGTTTCCGCCCAATCAGAGAAACCAGAACTGTCATTTGTCGTAAGTCTCTTGATGCATCGATGATGTATACCAGATTTTACATCGAGCACTTGAACGGTATCAGAGAAGGAGATCATTAATGATTTTGCATAAATTAAAGATGGCCGCCCATCCTTCCCCCACTCAGAGGAACTGATGTGGTTATTCATTGCAAGTCAGTTGATACATCGATGCTGTATACCAAGTTTGGTATAGAACACTTAACTTGGATCAGAGATATATATCATTAAAGTTTTTGCATAAATTAAAGATGGCCGCCAAGGTTTTCGGTCAATCAGGTCCCGATTCAAAGTATCTGGATGTATCGATGATGTATACCAACTTTCAGATAAAACAACTGAATGGTAACAAAGATATGTATCATTATCGATTTCGCATAAATTAAAGATGGCCTTCAGGATTTCCAGCTAATCAGAAAAGCCGGTTTGGTAATTCATTGAAATTTGCTTGATGTATCGATGATGTATACCAACTTTCGTATTGAACAGTTGAATGGTTTCCGAGATATGGATCATTATCCATTTCGCATAAAATTAAAGATGGCCACCAAAGTTTTCACCCAATCAGGTCCCAATTCAATAGGCTTCTGGTCCTTGACTAGGTAAATAAGCATACCAAATTTGGAATTCTTCAGTGGAACCGTTCTCCGGCTATCTCGCTCACGTACGGACAGACGGACGTACAAGACGACGACAATACCCCATGGCCAAAATTGGCCGAGGGGTAAAAACTTGTTAGTGGAACAAGATGAGTGCAATCATATTAGTAGAATAAGATCAATCAATGGTTAGCAGTCCATTTTTTTGGGAGGGATGAATAACTGTTAATGAAACTTTAATGGAAAAAGATCAATAACTTCAATGAACGAACTGTTTACGCACCTTTTGTGGGAGATATTGAATTTAATGCGACCCAGACAGCCTTATGAAAGGAGTAATAGGTCTCTGAAACACCACACTGCACGTTTGGAATGTTTGTATAGATGTGGTCAATTGTTGTTCTAAATCAATAAATCAGTCATCCAATCAATACATAAATGTGATAGTACACAAACATGATATAGAAATTATATGCAAACTTAACATAGGAATTAGTGGATTTTATTAGACAAGGGGCATAACTCTGCAAAATACTTTCTGACACGACTCATTTTCGATAGGCATCTAGTTCAGGTCAACAGAAACGACTATCATGTTAGGATGTTGTATATGGAACGGTTCTGAAATTATCACAATAACAAATCATAAATGGATTTTTATTTGTAAAAAGGGGCATAACTCTGCAAAATATTGTCCGAGATGACTCATTTTCGATAGGCTACTGATTTACGTGAAGATAAATAGATGTAACAAGTTTGGTTGCCATGCATGAAATGGTTCTGTAGATATCGCGGTAACGGACGTACGGACGGGCGGACAGCTGTACATGATGACGACCAAAGGCCAAAGTTGGCGGAGGGGTAAAAACTACCTGTTAAATATTGTAATAATGACAAACTTTATAGAATATACTGATATTCATTATCTCTTTGATGATAATGGAATTGTTTTCCACCTCACTGTTATAATCTCTAGGCAAAAAGCCACTATTTTCCCCTGAAATAAGGGAAAATTTTCCCCCATCTTTGATACCCCTCAGAAAATTAACATGGACTTCATTCTGAAAAATCACCTTTGTATCAGAAAGTACAAACACCTGGATAAATTAAAACCACAAATAGAACCAGCTACCAGACATTTAAAATGTTGATGCTTCAGGGTCATAACTGGTGTAATCGCCCCTTAGTGGTTGTTCAGCAATCTCATTGCAGGTGGAGTTTATGCACTTAAATAATTCTGTGTGCCCAGTATGCCCATGTTCGACCAGGAGAACTATGTATAGAGACCTTGTAATTTTAATTTGACTAAGGTGTGGCATCTGAGTATATGAAGCTGAGATTACAGGAACCGAAATATGCAAAATTCTAGGCAGCCTTTCATGCAATATAACAGTAGATCATATATTTTACTCCCTTCATGGAGCCCATAAAGGAATAGTTTGTAATAAATTAGATTCATAGAATTTTTTAGACCACAGGTTCCTTTTTGTGCATACTGGGGCAATATTGAATGATTGTTGGTTATTTTATAAATAATTCAATGCAAATGGCCAAATGTGCGAGATTTTAATATATCTGCAAGAGACAACTGCATGACAAAAATGTTAGATCGGAGTACGCTGAATGAAACCTACGTCTGTACGTACTTGTAAATGAATCAACATTAATAAAGGCTTACATTCACACTTCATACCTATTCACAATGCAATGTGCCGTGAGGTGAATTTGTGACTCGATAACATGAAAAGAGATAATAGTGATAACATAAAAACACTGCAATACAATGGCCTATTCGTCATGTAAGGAAAACACAATATTTTAGGTGACTACATGTACATGTAGTAGGGAATCTTGTTAAACCTGGAAAAGCTACTTGACAAGCTGTATTGCACACTGTATTCCCGGTTTGAAGATCCTTACATGAAGAACTTCCCAATAAAATGATGCAGAACAACTCAAAGAACTTCCAAATTGAGCTCGGTGGCATTGCAGACCACCTTGGTCATTGTGATACATTTTATTTGGACATATCTGCGTTCAGGGCGACATTTCTATTGTAATGTCAGCTGGCATCAATATGTAAAGCACAGTCCTTCGTTGAAGTCATGATATGGAATTGGTTTGCAACATCACAATACGATGTTGCAGTGCAAACGTATCAAAATGTAGCAACATCCCACCCCAAGTGATACATTATTGGCAACCATGAAGGGAACAATAGGTTAAAGCTCCCATGCAACAGAATGAAAATGAATCCTTATATGAAAATATGGAGGTTGCATGAAAATAGTATATTTTTTGCATATACAGACCTGTTTACATATTAACATTATGAAATAAAACAGATGTAGCAAACACAAGGCAAAGGCAAAATTTGAAGAAGAAAATTGTTCCAAGCAAAATAATCATAGATTTCAATAGTATTTTTAATTGGTTGTCATTAAGTACATTTATTCCAGTGAGTAGCAGGTGAACTCAGATGTAGGTGGCTGAAATGTGCAAGTAGACAGACCGTTTAGCCTCACTAGTAATAAGAACCATGTCATGTCACAAAAGATAAAAGTACAGTCACGCTAATCCCTCTAATAATTCAATCACAGGAAGTACAATTTCCCACCATAAAATTTGGGGGTGATCAGATTTATTAGAACAGGAAGTAGATAATGGTCCAAAATCATGCAGATAATCCATTATTTATTTGTTATTTCAATGAATTTAGAGAGTGGTCAAATTTATTAGAACCACCAATTGAATTTTGTACCCAAGATTGGGTCATGCAGTCACTGTATTTTTATTTTTAGTTTATACATGTACCTATTATCCCCATGAATGATGTACATGTCACTCTGCTTTAGTTTTTAACAATAGCACAATACTTCAGGGTCATTTTAAACCACAGAAACTGTTTGAAGTTTAATTATTTTTAAAAAGTAACAATGTTGAGTCAGTCACTTTATCTTGAGACCAGGAAATAAATTTCTTCATTTTTAGAATTAACCTGGTTTACAAAACAGCTTATATGAAATAGAGACATGGCAAACAAGAAGAGAGTCATTCAAAAATTAGAAGAAAATTCCAATATAGAAACATGAGATTGATCTAATTAAAACCCCTCGGCTTTCCCCAAGTGATTGAGACCCATGTGTAGTATGAATTGGGGAAGAGATAAGTTCTATGTGGGATGATCAAGATATACCGGTAGTTGGTTACATTCAGGCATATACATGTAGGACAGAAATATAAAAATTATATATCTGTAAAGGGGCATAACTTTGTAAAATATGGGTCGAGGGGTGCCACTTTCGATAGGTGATGAGAAAATCAAACTGACCTATCTGACATGATAAAAATATGAAGAGAGAATAGTAGAAATGACGACTCATTTATCTAAGGGGGACTACTCAATGTTGCTCATTCTGTCTATAGTATATATGATCTGTTGTTGTTGTTGTTGTTCACAAACAGCTCGGCATCGAACCGACCTATGTGACATGATGGGAATGACATAACATCATTTAACCAAGGGAGATAACTGGCCATCAGTGAAAGGGTAGGATTATCTAAGGGAGACTACACAATGTAGATAATAGAATTGGAAATGCTACGACGTCGTTGAACCAAGGGGGATAACCCACCATCGGTCAAAGACTGAGAGAATCAAACCGACCTATCTGACATGATGAAAATATGAAGAGAGAAAAGTAGAACCGATCGTAGGTCAAAGGCTGAGAAAATCAAACTGACCTATCTGACATGATAAAAATATGAAGAGAGAATAGTAGAAATGACGACTCATTTATCTAAGGGGGACTACTCAATGTTGCTCATTCTGTCTATAGTATACATGTTGTTGTTGTTGTTGTTCACAAACAGCTCGGCATCAAACCGACCTATCTGACATGATGAAAATTAGAAGAGAGAAAATTTGAAATGACAACCCATTTTTCTATGGGAGACAACTCAATGAGGCTCATTCCGTCTACCCAATGGGAAATACTGTAGCCTGTCTTTAGCGAGGCAAAACGCCGGAGAATATTTCACAATGATAAATGGATTTGGGAATGACATTCTATCGCTGAACCAAGGGGGATAACCGACCATCAGTCGAAGACAGAAAATCAAACTGGCATATCTGACATGATGAAAATATCAAGAAGGAATAGTAGAAATGACTAACACATCTATCTAAGGGGGACTACTCAATGTTTCTCATTCTGTCTATAGAATATGATATTTTGTTGTTGTTCACAAACAGCTCAAGAGTTGTTGACTGTTGAACATCATCTCTCACATTGGTGCACTTACCGCACTAAACACTTACCAGAATAAATAACTTTCATTACCAGAATAAATAACATTGACACTTGTAGTGCTCATCAGTTCGCTTCATGTTCATTGTTGATAAGAAAAACAAAGAACCATGTTTCTCGCATCGTTGGTCTCTTGTCCTTAGCGAGGTCAATATAAACTGTGGAATTCAGTAGCCTTCATTTGCATACTAAAACTCGGAATCAGACTCTTGTAATCGAATGCGTTCTCCATCAGCTATATGGAGAATCAGCACTTTACAATAGTTGGAACATTGTAGCCATTCTCCTGTATGACCATGTGCCGATATTCTGGTGCCATTTTCTGTTCATGCACTCACGGTGTCTACACACTGCTGTTATCAAAACTTTGCTGAACCAAGGGGGATAACCGACCATCAGTCAAAGGTTGAGAAAATCAAACTGACATATCTGACATGATGAAAATATGAAGAGAGAATAGTAGAAATGACTAAGGGAGATTACTCAACGTTGCTCATTCTGTCTATAGAATATATGTTGTTGTTGTTAGTGAAATATCAAACTGGCGTATCTGACATGACTAAAAATTCAAGAGTGAATGTTGGAGAAATTATGTTTTACCTACCCAAGGGGGACGACTACATCATTCAATCAAGGGAGATAACTGGCCATCAGTGAAAAGCTAGGATAGGGAGACTATATGGAATGCTATGACGTCATTGAACCAAGGGAGATAACCGACCATCAGTCAAAGGCTGAGAAAATCAAACTGACCTAACTGACATGATGAAAATATGAAGAGAGAAAATTTGAAATGACAACCCATTTTTCTAAGGGAGACTACTCAATTGAGGCTCATTCCGTCTACCCAAGGGGAACTACTGTAGCCGGTCTTTAGCGAGGCAAAACGGGATAGAAATATTGATCCAGAATATTTCACATTTAAAACTTCAAATGATAATGGACTTGGGAATGACATTCTTTCGCTGAACCAAGGGGGCTAACCGACCATCAGCTGAGAAAATCAAACTGACCTAACTGACATGATGAAAATATGAAAAGAGAATAGTAGAAATGAATAACACATTTATCTAAGGGGGACCACTCAATATTGCTCATTCTGTCTAAAGAATATGATACGTTGTTGTTGTTAGTGAAATATCAAACTGGCGTATCTGACATGACTGAAAATTGGAGAGTGAATGTTGGGGAAAGTATACTTCATCTACCCAAGGGGGATAACTCAATATGGCTTGTCTGTCGCAAAGGGAAATTGGAGCAATACCAAACTGTCGTATCTGACATGACTTGGAATGACATTACATCATTTAACCAAGGGAGATAACCGGCCATCAGTGAAAGGCTAGGATAGGGAGACTACGCACTGTGGATAATAGAATTGGGAATGCTATGACGTCATTGAACCAAGGGGGATAACCGACCATCTGGCATCAGTCAAAGGCTGAGAAAATCAAACTGACCTAACTGACATGATGAAAATATGAAGAGAGAATAGTAGACATGACAACACATTTATCTAGGGGGGGCTACTCAATGTTGGCTCATTCTGTCGAAAGTATATGATATGTTGTTGTTGTTGTTCACAAACAGCTCGGGAGTTGTTCAACATTGCTCACCTTGGTACACTTACCAGGCATCAAACCGACATATCTGACATGATGAAAATTAGAAGAAAGAAAATTTGAAAAAGTTAACCCATATTTATAAGGGAGACTACTCAATGAGGCTCATTCGGCCCATCTACCCAAGGGGAACTACTGTAGCCTGTCTTTAGCGAGGCAAAACGGGAGAGAAATACTGATCCAGAATTCACATTTAAAATTTCAATGACATTCTTTCGCTGAACCAAGGGAGATTACCGAGCATCAGTCAAAGGCTGAGAAAATCAAACTGACCTATCTGACATGATGAAAATATGAAGAGAGAATGACTAACACATTTATCTAAGGGAGACTACTCAATGTTTCTCATTCTGTATAGAGAATGTGATATGTTGTTGTTGTTCACAAACAGCTCGGGAGTTGCTCAACATTGCCCACCTTAGTACACTTACCATGCTAAACGCTATACTGCTCCTGCTGTCATTAGCTGAATAAATAACCTTGAAACTTGAACGTCATGTGGTCATCAGTTCGCTTGATTGTTGATCAGATATAGACAAAGAACCATGTTTCCTGCATTGTTTCTCGTGTCCTTAGCGAGGTCAATATAAAATGTGGAATTGAATAGCCTTTTTTTTCATATCAAAACTCGGAATCGGGACTCTTGTAATCGTACGAGTTCTCCATCTGCTATATGGAGAATCAGAACTTTACAGTAAGCCAACCGCCACCCAATTCTCCCTTGAAGTTACTGACATGTTCTCTTCATAATCCACAGTGATTTGCTCTCGTGATCCCTTACATGAAGGATGGACCATTCTTGGTCAGATTTGCTCTCGTGATCCCTTACATGAAGGATGGACCATTCTTCATGTTATATTGTAATAAACAGTATATGACCTTGAAAAAATAGGTCAAAGTCAGTCAACTGGGATAGGCTTCTAGTCAATCACCAGTTGCATAAGCAATATGAATTTGGGAGACCCCAGCAAATACTAAAATTTGACCTTGATAAAATAGGTCAAGGTCAGTCATCTTCAGTACATGTCTGGACCTTTGCCAGATGTATACATAGTATTAGTTTGGAAAGCCTAGATATATTTCTTCATGACAGACCATAATAAACAGTATATGACCTTGAAAAAATAGGTCAAGGTCAGTCAACTGGGATAGGCTTCTAGTCAATCACCAGTTGCATAAGTAATATGAATTTGGAGGCCATAGCTTCAATCCTTCAAAAAACATGGCAAATACTATAATTTGACCTTGATAAAATAGGTCAAGGTCAGTCATCTTCAGTACACCTCTGGACCTTCGCCAGATGTATACATAGCATTAATTTGGAAAGTCTAGCTTTATTTCTTCATGTTATATCATAATAAACAGTAAATGACCTATAAAAAATAGGTCAAGGTCAGTCAACTGGAATAAGCTTCTAGTCAATCACGAGTTGCATATATAATATGAATTTGGAGACCCTAGCTTTAATTCTTCTAAAAATATAGCAAATACTAGAATTTGACCTTGATAAAATAGGTCAAGGTCAGTCATTTTTAATAGGCTTCTGACCCTTCACCCAATACATATGTGGTATGAATTCACAATGCCTGGCTAAAATTCTTCTTGAGATATCGTGTTCACAAGAAAGATGGACAGACAGACGGACAGACGACGACAATACCCTTCGGGCAAAATTTGCCCGAGGGGTAAAAAAGCGAGGCTTGGCTCATCTCAATAATGGAGAAACCGGGGCTTAGGCCATCTCAATACTGGAGAAACACGGGCTTGGGCCATCTCAATACTGAAGGAACTGATGCTTTAACCATTCCGATATTGGAGTATCTGGGGCTGGGCCATCCCAATACTCGAGAAACTGAAGCTTTGGCCATCTCAGTGCTGGAAAAACCGAGATTGGGCCATCTCAATAATGGAGAAACCAAGGAATGGGTCATCTCAATACTGGAGTAACCTGGGTTTGGGCCATGGCTTCATACTAGCCTGATTCAGATCTAGTAATGCAATACAACTTTGACCATAACCTGACCCAGTGCGTTCAGCGTCAGAGGGAGATTGCTACAAATATGATGCTTACATATTTTAATGGAGGAATGACCATGTTGAAAATATGTGAAAATATAAATGCTTCATTATTACAAAAATATACACAAAATTTTCACTGATCACAAAACAGGGTGCAATATAGTGTGTGCATGTCTGTGGTCAATATGATATTATTATTATCAAACACAACATCAAGTGATGGTAAAATATAATCACAGAAGGTTCAAGTGCAAGGTTGTGCTGACATGCATGTACAATTTATCCAGTGATGTCAGTGGTACGTACCAGGAGGTGAATTGAAAATGTAATCAATTTTTCCCACATTAATGCAATAACAATCGACACAGACTCACTGAGCTGAAGTCTGGGTTTTGGATGGCAATATGTGGGTCATTTTATCCCCATTTCTCCCTATGGGAAATATTCTGAACCTAATAGATATTTTGGCAATATGCCAGTTATCATGTAGATACTTCCAATAAGTAAGCATAGGAAGGATTTGGATTTAACGAGTTCTTAAGAAGGTTATTGCATACATACAGGAAGGCTGAATCCGGAAACATGACTTAAAATGTTAATAACCTGAACACATTCTGTTCATATTGCAGAAATACAGACAGCTTATGTGAAATAACTCAAGAAATTTCCAATTCCTTTTTTGCCAAGAATTATTTACTAACAAATTAAAGCAATCTTTTATTAACGCCCCCACATTGGAATGGTACTGGAATGATACATATAGAAGAATATAGACAGAAACTTTGCATCTCTCAGATAAGTAAAGAAGAATTCAACGTTTTATATAATTTCTAATTCTATTACGGAAATCTTCTCTCCCCTAATACAGATTCAAGTATGCTTACCTCCAGTGTTGACCTGGTTCGAGTGAGATTTCTGTCTGTGTAGAGCTCGTCCTTGGCGTGATCGGGAGCGAACGGTTGATAGTTGAGGGCATTCCAGGCCTGGGCCAGTGTTTCGTAACACGTAGTTTTCCACAGCCACTCGGACCAATGAGTATCACCCCTTGTTTCAACTCCATTGCTGTCTGCAGTTGTAGAATCTATCAAAAGATTTACAGAAATGATAAAAATAGTCAAATTATGAACAACATATAGCAACAAGCGTTCTGAGAACCCCAACATCTCGCCTTGTGGGGTCATCCGCCAAAGGTGCAGCAGTATTGAAAGCATACATGTAGAGCAAACAATAAGGTCTGGAATAAGTGATGCGGTACAGACAATAATGTCTGGAATAGATTATCTGGTACAGACAATAACATCAGTCCCATGTGGGATTACTGGCAAAAGATGGTATGGACGGTAGTGATGGTATGGATGGTAGTGATGGTATGGATGGTAGTGATGGTATAGTGATGGTATGGATGGTAGTGATGGCATGGATGGTAGTGATGGTATGGATGGTAGTGATGGTAGGAATGGTAGTTATGGTATGGATGGTAGTGATGGTATGGATAGTAGTGATGGTAGAAATGGTAGTGATGGTATGGATGGTAGTGATGGTATAGATGGCAGTGATGGTACGGATGGTAGTGATGGCATGGATGGTAGTGATGGTAGGAATGGTAGTGATGGTATGGATGGTAGTGATGGTATGGATAGTAGTGATGGTAGAAATGGTAGTGATGGTATGGATGGTAGTGATGGTATGGATGTGATGGTATGGATGGTGGTGATGGTATGGATGGTAGTGATGGTATAGATGGTAGTGATGGTATGGATGGTAGTGATGGCATGGATGGTAGTGATGGTATGGATGGTAGTGATGGTATGGATGATAGTGATGGTAGGAATGGTATGGATGATAGGAATGGTAGTGATGGTATGGATGGTAGTGATGGTATGGATGGTAGTGAAGGTAGGAATGGTATGGATGGTAGTGATGGTATGGATGGTAGTGATGGTAGGAATGGTAGTGATGGTATGGATGGTATGGATGTGATGGTATGGATGGTAGTGAAGGTGTGGATGGTAGTGATGGTATGGATGGTAGTGATGGTATGGATGGTAGGAATGGTAGTTATGGTATGGATGGTAGTGATGGTATGGATGATAGGATGGCATGGATGGTAGTGATGGTATGGATGGTAGTGATGGTATGGATGGCAGTGATGGTATGGATGGTAGTGATGGTATGGATGGTAGTGATGGTAGGAATGGCGGCGTAGCTGATGGTAGTGATGCAGCGGATGGTATGGATGGTATGGATGTGATGGTATGGATGGTAGTGAAGGTGTGGATGGTAGTGATGGTATGGATGGTAGTGATGGTATGGATGGTAGGAATGGTAGTTATGGTATGGATGGTAGTGATGGTATGGATGATAGGATGGCATGGATGGTAGTGATGGTATGGATGGTAGTGATGGTATGGATGGTAGTGATGGTATGGATGGTAGTGATGGTATGGATGGTAGTGATGGTAGGAATGGTAGTTATGGTATGGATGGTAGTGATGGTATGGATGGTAGTGATGGTAGGAATGGTATGGATGGTAGTGATGGTATGGATGGTAGTGATGGTATGGATGGTAGTGATGGTATGGATGCGGTGTATGATTGCAGAAATCTTATAGCGATGGCGCGGGATGGTGCAGTTAACATGGTGTATGATGGTAGCACGTATGGATGGTAGTGACGGTGTAATGGGTAGGGATTGGTATGGAAGCGCGGTAGCATTTCGCGCTGATGGTAGTGACGGCAGTGAATGGTGAGCGATACATGGATGGTATGGATGGTATGGATAGTAGTGATGGTATGGATGATAGTGATGGTATGGATGGTAGGAATGGTATGAATGGTAGTGATGGTATGGATGGTAGTGATGGTATGGATGGTAGTGATGGTAGGAATGGTAGCGATGGTATGGATGGTAGTGATGGTATGGATGGTAGTGATGGTAGGAATGGTAGTGATGGTATGGATGGTAGTGATGGTATGGATGGTAGTGATGGTATGGATGTAGTGATGGTATGGTGATGGTATGGATGGTAGTGATGGTATGGATGGTAGTGATGGTAGGAATGGTAGTTATGGTATGGATGGTAGTGATGGTATGGATGGTAGTGATGGTATGGATGGTAGTGATGGTAAGAATGGTATGGATGGTAGTGATGGTATGGATGGTAGTGATGGTAGGAATGGTAGTGATGGTATGGATGGTAGTGATGGTATGGATGGTATCACAGGTACATCTTTTAATCATAAGAAACATGTGTACCAAGTTTCATAATCATTCAATGACAGCTGACAACTGCAGCAAACTGTGGTGTACAGATGTACATGTGCACTTCGGCTAAACGCAAAACTCAATCAGTTGCCATAATTTGGAGAAAAATTAATATTTCATCTCAAAAATAGCAGAAATAAATCCTCCAATCATAAGAAACATTTGTACCAAGTTTCGTAATCATCCAATGAGAGCTGACAACTGCAGCAAACTTATCATGTACATGTATATGTATACATGTAGAGGCCTACATGTACAATTTACCTAAACAGAAAACTCTTCATTTGCCATAATTTGGAGAAAAATTAATATTTCTTGTCAAAAATAGCACAGGTACATCCTCTAATCATAAGAAACATGTGTACCAAGTTTCATAATCATCCAATGACAGCTGACAACTGGAGCAAAGTTACCATGTAGATGTATATGTATACATGTAGAGGCCTGTATGTACAATTTACCTAAACAGAAAACTCTTCATTTGCCATAATTTTGAGAAAAATTAATATTTCTTCTCAAAAATAGCACAGGTACATCCTCTTAGGGCTATTCCAGAAAAAAAGGCATGGGGGGGGGCGGATGGGAAGCCTTTTTTTTTTCTATGGGTGGTCGTGTTAAAATGAAATCCAATTCTGTGGGTGGTAGAATTAATAAAGAAATGGATTCTATGGGTGGTGGGTAAATAAAACCAATGGTGTCAATGTCTGGTCGTTGTTTTCATTCATTTATTTATTAAAACACTACCCGAAGTGTTGTCTGTTCTTTTGTATATGTAATTTCTCGCTGGCAACCCTCGTATCTTCCTGGAAGTTCCTGATCGTCTCATTCAGTCACATCCGTGAAAAGCGCCCTCTTTGGAAGAATGTGGTCTTGTCAGAGTTGTCTCCCCTTTTCATTTTGTTTTGTAAAGTTACTAGCAATAAGTTGATTGACGAATTAAATTTGTTCCCAGAACCTTAAAAATTGTATTAGCACAAAATAATGTGAAAGCTGGTCGTATATTCGCATGTGGCGATATATACAAATCTGCCCGTTGAGTACCGAGGCGAAGTTTTGCTTCCATATTCTTCCGACCTTGCCGACTGTCTGTTCGACTGGCATGACTTGAGCATCAAATTCAATATGAAATCCGTCAGAATTTTTTAAAATTCAATCAATTTGGCGGCATAATTTTCAAAGCAGTGGTTTCAACGATATGGATCAACTAAAAAATCTGAACGACGAAGGACATAATTTACGCTTCAAAAAAGCAGTTGACACGGTCGGCACGGTCACAGTGAATAACTCCGAACCTGTTGATCTGGCGACATCAGCAGCAAATGATGATAATGATGAACCAAAACGCAAAAAAACAGCGTTCGCATGCCTTTTCTTGCATTAAATTTAATGACTTTTCAAGGTCCTACAGTGATTATTCAAGTACCCAATTCAAGCCAATTTTAGGAAAACGGACGTGTTCGAATTATCTTTTTTTGACGCGAGAAGCTAAATGGCGGACTTCTTCATCTTTGATCGTTTTTAGTGAATTATCCATTGCCTCTTGCATTTCCTATCATTATTTTCTCTCTTTGGAGAGCAATGCATTCTTCCTGCTCTTTAACCATGAAATTAGGTTTGAGTAATTGACCGCAATGATCGGCTGACAATGAAGAGATTAGCTTCATCGGACGCCCGGCCAATTTAAAATCACAAATTCGCGTACATTAGTACATACGTGACAAGAGCATATTCTGTCACTTAGACATTCTGATATTTTCTTTATTTTCTCTGCAGTACATGCTTGAAACCTTGCAGAATTTTTGTCACGGCCGACAAGACTATGTCCAACTATCCCGGTTTCGCCAATGATGTCAAAGGGGAAAATATATAAACGATCTAATGAAGAAACACAGATTACGTCATTTTCAGATTGAGAATCAAACCTAATAATTTCTTGATTGCTCTTCATAGGGAAATATTGTGGAAGGGCTTTTCAAACTGTTTATGTCAATAAAACGAACAGCAAATTAATCAAGCGCCTGACACTATTTAAAGGCCCATATCAGGGCCAACTCATGTGAGACCCATATCAGGGCCAACTGATCTGAGACAATACAATCTTCCCAGCTGGAACGAGCTCATCCCGCCCGGTAATATCGGCTAAACGAAAGACATGAATTGCTTGATCTTTCTAACAATTCACTGTATCCATTCGTTCCTTGATGAACAGATGTATTAAAATACTTTCACAGAATTGGGTGGGGTCAGTAGAATGAAAGTTTCAACATGCCACGTGTTGGTTGAACATTTTCCCGCCATACGGAGTTGCAATAACATCACGTGATCAAGCCTTGGATAGCATGGCACGTGGGCCAAACTTGCGCTTGTTCACGGTTCCCGCTTCAAAATATATTCAGCTAACACAACGTCAATGTATTATGCCTTCGTAAAAGTGAGATCAGGACTGTCATGAAAATAAAAAAAAAATGTTTCAAACCTGAAAAAGAATTCCTCTCTCCGATCGTTATTCTGGCTTGAAATATGGCTCGACTGCAGCTGTTCGGTCATTTATTGGCTATACACTCACCTGTTTACCCAGTTTTATTCAAGTATATTTTGGCCTAACATGATCCGCATCAATCCACAATTTACGTTTTAATTAATCTGAAAATTGGATCGATCTGTTTCAGATGTATCTATGCTTCATTTGAAAATATAGTAGAATAAATGTAGGTTTATTCCATTTATTAAACGGCCTATAATCTCGGGCTATCTTACGTAAACGTCTCTTCCGACATTCAACTTTTGTGTCAATAATCAGATCACAAGTACCGTAATTTCTTCACTAATACTGTAAAAAAAACTCATCTCAATTACGTTATTTTATTGCAAAAGAAATTTGGTTTATTAAAAACCGTATGTATTTCTATTCCGATTTTCCACTTCAGTTGCTGCCTTGTTCACGTTAGCTCTTTTTATCCAGTCTTTAAAATCTGGCAAAGTCAGTCATTCATCGTTAAATTTGCACTTTCCAGAAGTTTTCAATTTTTGATATCAGAACAGATTACCCTAATAATTCATCTTCCAAATTTAATTCGAAAACGGCCGATTTTTCCCGTCGTGATTTTTTCCATCCTAATAAAATGAAAACGAGCATTTTCAATATACTCGTGAAACAATAAATTCGAACACTCCCGTTTTCGTCGTGGAATTCGTGCCGCTGAAAGTAAAGTGAATATGTTACTCAGAATAATTTCTGTACAACTAAATCGTGACTAACGATACGCGTTGACACAGAAATAAAATACAAAAAAAAAATTTCACAGGTAAATTTTCTGTTATTAAGCTAAAACTTACCTCACTTCCACTCTTTGCATTTCTTGTCTACATGAAATACCACAGTAAGAATTTAAATGACACAGTTATCTCCCCTGCTAGTCACCTGATAGCATAGCTACCCACAATTCTACTTCCTTCTTGTTCCACTGCGATACATGGTCTGGATGTATCATAGAGGGGAGGATGGGCGGGCATCACTGGAAGTGAGGTAAGTTTTAGCTTAATAACAGAAAATTTACCTGTGAAATTTTTTTGTTATTTGCGCTGAAAACTTACCTCACTTCCACTCTTTGCATAGAGTGCCACCGTAAGGTAGGTGGGCAAACTGATACAATCCGTGGTAGTGATAAATGCCATACATAGTGACTAGTTCAAAGTAGAAATCATAGATCTTCTACCTCACAGAGGATCCATGAAATCATACAACAGTAATAACCTGTATGCCTATGGTACACAGGGAACCTCTGTTGCTACTCTGACTTCAAGGCTGAGATGCAATATACGCCCCCCCCTTTTTTTCGAAAGGGGCCGAGAGAAAAAATGCACTCACCCGCAAGCAGGGTTACAACTGTACGCCCGGACTTTTGTAGCTATAATGCTGGCCTCGGTCCCCCTGACACCCGCTGTGCGGTCACAAGTGGGCCGATGGAATAGAGGTCGTTACATGCCAACGTCATGTCCCGGAGATAGTAGGAGGCAAATGTCGTGTTTGACCTCCAGTAGCACGCCCTCATAATGTCAGTCACCGATCTGTTGGACCATAGAGGCCATGATGCCGCTAATGCCCTAATCTCGTGACCCGAAACGTTTACAAGCGCGGCTTGCCTATCAGTAGCCGTGGAGTACGCTAGCCGAATCGTATTTTTGAGCCAACTCGAGATAGTGTTTTTACTTATTTCTTGTTTGGCTTTGGGATCGAAAGGGATAAACAAACGCCTCCTTCCCGCTCTGATCTCCTCTGTACGATTCAGGTAACACGCAAGAGCCCGAACCGGACACATTAACATGTCTGATTCAAGACCGGACGAAAGGAAATCAGATAAGGCTGGAATTGTGAACTCTCGAGATATGGAATCGTAGAGGGCTTGATTCTTGGCCACAAACTCAGGAACCGTTGTGAGAACTACCTTGCTCCAGTTCCTAGAGTGTCTGATATTCCTTTTATCGAGCGCATGCAGCTCTGACACCCTAGCTGCTGAAGCAAGAGCCAACAAAAACGAAGTTTTGTATGATAAATATTTTAGCTCAATAGCCTCTATTGGCTCGAAAGGTGGCTCTCCCAATTGCCGAAGTACTAAGGCTAAGTCCCACTTAGGTAATTTCGGAACAGCCGACTGACCAGTTATCTTGTATGACTTGATTAGTGCAGATAAGTTTGGATCAGTCGAGGGATTAATCCCAGTACCCAGTAGAATAGGTTGAGCAATGGCCGCTCTATAACCTTCTACCGTAGCAGGCACCAGGCCCCTATCCCTGAACAGGTACAATAGAAACTCTGCTATCTCAGGGATAGTTGCGCAGGATGGATTAATATCCCTCTCTCCACACCAAAGATCGAAGATTGCCCACTTTGAGTTGTATACAGCGGAAGAGGACGGTCGAATAGATTGTGCCATTCGGCGCCCAACCTCCGCTGAAAATCCCGCCTGAGCGAAGTGCTGCTTGAGCACTTGCACACGTGGTAGTGGAACAGTCCTGGTTGGCTGTGGAATGTCGACGTTCCGGGCTGGCGCAGTAGATTGTGCCATACCGGAAGCTGTCTTGGTACATCTACCAGAAGATCCAATAATTCCGGGAACCACGGCCTTGCTGGCCACCACGGAACAATCAGGTAAACGACACACATGTGTTCGCGGATCTTCTGAAGTACCTTCGCTAGGATAGCTGGAGGAGGGAACGCATATGCTACCATCCTTGACCAGTCCTGCGATAGTGCGTCCACTGCATATGCCGTCGGATCCGGAACCGGCGACATGAACAGGGGCAGTAGATTGTTGCGCCGAGTGGCGAACAGATCTATGTGTGGCATCTCCCAGACATGAGCTATTTGTTTTAGTATGTCTGGGTGAAGTTGCCACTCCGTGGGAATTATCTGATTCCGTCGTGAAAGCGAATCCGCTAAGACGTTCAGTACCCCCGGGATGTGTCTGGCCAACACTGATATGTTGTTGTCCCAACACAGACCGAAAAAGATTTCCGCTTGGCTTTGTAATTGCGGAGATCTCGTCCCCCCCTGCTTGTTGATGTAGGACACAACTGTTGTGTTGTCCGTCGCAACTAGCAGGTTCTTGTCGGTCAATACGCTCACCCACGTGCGGATGGCATGTGTCACTGCCATAAACTCCAACACGTTTATATGGTACGAGCGTTCCTCGATTGTCCATAACCCGGATGTCGACTTGGACTCGAGGTGGGCTCCCCATCCTTCCATAGATGCGTCCGTGAACAGGTGATGTGACGGACGAAACGGAAGTAGGGACACACCTGGCATAACGTTGAGTGGATCCAGCCACCATCGGAGGCATTGTTTGACTAGTGGTGTTACAGGTATCCACGGATTCAACTGCCTTTCGACCCATTGATGATTGAAGTAAATCATTAAGGGACGAAGCTGCAACCGCCCTCTTGGAGTTACGTCCTGTGTTGACGTCAAGAGGCCGATTATCGCAGCAAAGTGTAAAGCCCTGGCCTGAGATAACTTGAGGAACTGAGGTATCTTCGTCGTTATCTTTAGCCATCGATCTTCTGGGGGTTTGGCGAGAGCTCGTAGCGTATCGTATTCCACCCCCAGAAATTTGCGCCTTTGTGAAGGAATCAGCTCTGATTTCTCTTCGTGTGGGATGTATCCCAGAGAAGTCAACATCCTTAAGACAAACTGGGTGTCTAGGATTAACTGCTCCTTGCAGGCATTCCTTAGCAGGGAGTCGTCGATATAAAAGTGGTACTTTATACCTAGACTGTGCAGGAATTGTGCCACTGGTGTAAACACTCGTGTGAACACCCAAGGGGAAGTGGATAGGCCGAACGGAAGCACTTGAATTTGGAAGCGTCGTTTGCCGACCATGAATCTCAAGTACTTCCTGTCCCCCGGATGTATCGGGATATGCAGGTATGCATCCCTTAAATCCAGAGAAGTCAGCCATTCCCCTTGTCCGAGTACCGACCGGATAGACCGGAAGGACTCCATGCGGAAGTGTGGCGGTGGAGTGAGGTAGTCCTTGTTGAGGCGCTTTAGGTTTATAACCATGCGCATCTCGGACGTGTCTTTCTTGGGGACCAGAAAGACCGGCGAATAGAACCCGGGTGACGTGTCCGAAACCGGAAGCTCTATTACAGCTGCCTTCTCTATCAGCTTGTCCACAGAGGACTGTATCGCTGATAGATGACCCGTTCGTAATGGTATACGAGACGGAAGGGGATGAGCAGTCAAGGGAGGAAGCGTGTCGAACAATAGGCGATAGCCGTATCTGATCGTTCGAATGACCCACGCTTCCGTCCCGATCCTTATCCAGTTCCTCCAAAACAACTGCAGCCTTCCCCCTACCGGAAGGTCTAGTTGCTGGGGAACTGGAAACGTTATGTCTCGGTGTTCCCGCCATACCGGAAGCCACCCGGTACGGCCCGAGACATCAGGAATCCTTCTTTGACTGCTTAGATTTCCCCTTACCCTGCTTCTTATGGCCATAGGTCGATACTCTTGGCTCTAAAGAAGCAGGCGCTTGGTTATGCTGTTGGCCGGAAGCACCCTTATTAGCCTTGGAACTAGGCGGGTTCTTCTTAGCCTTCTTCGCCTTTGGACCCGACCCGGAAGCCATAGGTCTTTTAGACGAAGCACCGGAAGCAACTGACCTGTCATGCTCTATACGATCCATTTCAGGTCGAACTTCGGCAACAGCATCACCAAACAGTAAAGAAGGAGCCGTAGATGTCTCTAGTAGACTCCTCTTTACAGCTTCCGGTGTGTAACTATGCATAAAAGGAATGAAGGCCTTTCTCCTTAAATACACTAGCATAGAAGATAGGTAGGCATTGTGTACCAGTAAATCTTCTACAGCACCGGAAGCAATCTTCTGGTAGTCAAGAACGAGGTTTATACCCTCCTGTAACTGTTCTTGACTCTCCGCGCCCGACAGCGAAAATAAACCATCCTTTATGGCTTTAAGAAACCAGTCAAGGTGATTCGTAATCGCCACTCCTTGTCGAGCAGTTTCCTCAAGTACTGCGGCCTGTTTGTTCGTGCAAGGAACATCCGGATTACTAGGCACTTTAGTATTGCTAGAGCATAAATACTGAAAGTCGCCGTTCACCTCTGCAGACCGGAAGCTAAACGGTGAGTTATGTACGCCGTAACTTCGTGTGTTTGGCTTCTGTACTGGGAACGGACCAGAAGATCCTGCAGGGCGGAAGCGAGCTTTTGGTCTCAACCTTATAGCACGTTCCTCCTGCGTAGTGGGTTCTGCTAACGTTCTATGGAATAAATGGCAGATAGAATGAATAGCAGTTGAGGCCGGCAGCGTGGTAGCCGACCTCGTAACCCGGTTTGACTCTCCTGATTCAGTTTCAATATCCCCCGCATGTGGGACCGGAAGCTGCATATCAGGAATTAAGTCATAGATGCCGGAAATAAGTTCATAATATTTCCTAGCATCCGGATCAGTATTGGTAGGTTCATTCAATTCAGATCTACCGTACTGGTCCCTATCCACTTCCATAGCTTCCGGGGCTTCCTGCCAGGAGGGAGTATTGGAAGGGATAGTCCTCGACAAATTAGCTTCCGGTTTCCTAGACTGTTCAGTCAAAACCGGAAGCAGTGGCGTACTACTTCGGAATTGACTGGTCATCATCTCTCTCAATTCCTTCATTTCCTCACGTTGCTGTTCCATACCGCGCAGTATGGCAGCCAAAGTGGGATCAGTCACTTGAGAGTGGACCGGAAGCAAGGCCTGACGAGGTGTGTTCACACTCAAGGACCCTCCAGCTGGACGTGAGCACGGCCACTGTAAAGGTCGGTGAACGGGCATACGAGGTCGTAAACCGGAAGCACGTATAGGAGGACGCATCATACGATAAATTCCCGGTCCCGTACCTCGAACACCACCGGAAGCAGATATCTGACCTAAGCCACGCAAGGGCGAAGGTAGACCAGCAACCGGATGCCGCATAATTTGAACTGGTCTGATTGAGGGTTCTTGATAACGCAACTCAGACACAGGCAAAAAATTTGACATATTATGGTTACCTGGATACATACCATACTGCCGTTGTTGCGGGAACCTTAATCTCTGGTGGCCCAGAAGGCTCGTAGACACAAACGTCTCGGCAAGGGAACGAGGAAGGCCACCAGAGTAACCGGAAGCAGGTTGAGAAAATTCAGACAAACCGGAAGCAGCAGTTAAAGGCGTAACTGAGCGACCGGGAAGTCCAGGCCTCGACAGCGTCGAGGAAGGTATTTTCCCAACCCCGGACCCAAATGAAAATTTAACATTAGGCTCCTCACTGGTGCTGCCCAAGTTTTCATAATCATAAGTTGACTCCGATCGTGCGATCGGAGTCCCCTGGCTTTCCCACGCTAAGCCTGGGTCCGTCACCGATTTCCCTTCATCGTCACATCCAGGCGTCCGCTCAATAGGAATCTCCACTTCCACAGTCGTCGTCGTACCAGATTCCATATCCTCGATTACTCCTTCCACTTGTACCAACCGGGTCGATCCCTTACCTGATTGACCCTTCACCTGGCCTGAAATGGAAGCATCGTGAGCGGGGGGGGGCGTTTGTTTATCTTTATTTACATCCAATAGGCTGACTAATGGAGTCCCAGCTACTGAACTAACAAACCCCCTAGACTCCTCGCCTACATTAGTACGAGGAGACTGTGCTACATACGTCTCGTTTGCGATATTGGCAGGCATAACGACACCATTCCCTTCGTTAGCTGCCAGAGAACCGGCCAAATAAACCTGGAATATGCCGGGCGCCCACACAATACACTCTTCACAGGCCGTGTCCCATGTACAGATTCTACCCTGGCGGCATGGCGGACACACTGAGTGAAGGTCATAACTTGGCTTGTCACCTCCACAAGACATGCATGACATTTGAGACATATTATGAGCCATTATTACGCTGATAACTTAGAGAATACTTCCCAAAGGGTTTCTTGCAGGAAATCAGACGTCTGAGGTAATCCAACTGTGAGTAGTTTCGCTAGAAAAGGCACTTTTTCACGGAGTTGACAATGTTTACTTCCAGCCCTACGAAGCAGTAGAACAAGAAGGAAGTAGAATTGTGGGTAGCTATGCTATCAGGTGACTAGCAGGGGAGATAACTGTGTCATTTAAATTCTTACTGTGGTATTTCATGTAGACAAGAAATGCAAAGAGTGGAAGTGAGGTAAGTTTTCAGCGCAAATAACAGTTCAGTTTTTGTGGTTGCGAATTCTCCCTATATCATAGAACTATGATCAGAAGTCCCTAACCGGGTTCTCATTAGCAGGAGGTTGGAGGCGAAAATGCCCGTCAACTGGCCATTTTGAGGCACCTACGAGATCAATAGAAAAAAAATTAACGGCAATTTGAATAATATTTCCGATGTCTCGTTTTCTTTAATAAACAGATGATATGGAAGGACAAATATATAAATGTTTCCCTCTGCTTGTCCCTGTCAGGGCTTCGGCGTAATAGTTAGTTTGTGCACAACTCCTATGTCGAGGGAGCCAGTATTTCATTTCTTAGGATGTGCATGATGTGTCTCATACATTTTGACTGCAGAAATGGAGAAGTTGAGTATTTCATTTGTGCTACGGGGAGATGTCAACAGACATGGATGCTGGTGTTTTATTCACTCACCAATCCAGAACTACGTTTCCATGTAATAAAATGACAAACGTCAGTGTTTCCAACAACATGATAATCCAGTTTATAATCAACGAGGAATCAACTTTATGGAGCGGACGAACATAAAATATGCACCCTCGCTGGGTCAGTCACATTGACATCTCACGAGTGACGTTGTAGACAACCCGATCATCATTGCAGGAATTTTAGAGGTTTAGTTTTTATGTATTTTCAATCCTTGACAAGCTGGACATTTCACTTTTTACTTCGTGTTTGATGGATAATGAACCAAACGTCGGCATCACGGTACAGATTTAGCCGGGAAATATGGTCGATGACTGCAGGCACGTGTCGCAATACTGTCGGGCTACCACCCCTATTGCGGTAATGGAAACTTCCACTGACCCGGTGTTGTAATCCCACAAGGCTTCCCGACGAATCGAATTGGAAGAGTTCACTTTCAAAATAGGGAAGTAAGGCACAAAAGTTTTCAACACGCATATCGCTTTTCAACAAAATCAACGTGAGGGCAGATTTTTCTTTCGTTTCGTAGACCATATTTTCTTTGTATTTCATTCTTGAAACTTACTCTGGCGGACAAATTCACGACCTACGCAATTTAATGATAATAACTACACAGGGACTGCTTGAAGTTGAAGAAAAAGAAAAAAACATTTACGGCGACAGATGGCTGATAAAAACTTTTGGGTTGGTAGCTTTTCGATGGGGAGGGCGGATTACGCCAACTGACATATTTTAAGGATGGCCCTGAGTCTTTTATTAATGAACTATGATAGAGATATCAAACATAATACACGGTTTAGGCCAGAGCATATGTACAGGAGCGACGGATGGAAAGGGGAAACACAACAGGAGACAGAACCAACGATCGTCAGTGGAGTTTTTATTTCATTTTGCTGGACTGCCAACCATACTTACTTATTACAGTAAAATTCAAGCACTTTCAAGGACGTACGGGAAAAAATTCTAACTTTCAAGGCCTTGAATTTTCAATATAAAAATTACAAACTTTTATGGACCCATGCGAACCATGAAAAAATTAAAAATATTGTCCCGGGAAGTGATCTCCATAAACAACAACAACAACGACCATGGTAGGAGGCCAACCGTTTTTTTTTTCTATGGGTGGCGGGATGCCTAGATAATTGAATTCTGTGGGTCCTTGTTGTGGCAGTAAATTCATTTCTATGGGTGGTGGGTAGTAAAAAACTCGCCCATCCGCCCCCCCCCATACCTTTTTTTCTGGAATAGCCCTTATCATAAGAAACATGTGTACCAAGTTTCATAATCATCCAATGACAGCTGACAACTGGAGCAAACTTACCATGGACATGTATATGTACAATTTACCTAAACAGAAAACGCTTCATTTACCATAATTTGGAGAAAAATTAATATTTCTTGTCAAAAATAGTACAGGTACATCCTCTAATCATAAGAAACATGTGTACCAAGTTTCATAATCATCCAATGACAGCTGACAACTGGAGCAAAGTTACCATGTAGATGTATATGTATACATGTAGAGGCCTACATGTACAATTTACCTAAACAGAAAACTCTTCATTTGCCATAATTTTGAGAAAAATTAATATTTCTTCTCAAAAATAGCACAGGTTCATCCTCTTATCATAAGAAACATGTATACCAAGTTTCATAATCATCCAATGACAGCTGACAACTGCAAGAAACTTTCCAAGTACAGATGTACATGTGCACTTCAGCTAAACGCAAAACTCATTCATAGGGATTTTAACATTAGAGTACCCCAGGGTAGTACCCCCAGGTGGCATACCCACCCCCCATATTTTTTATATTTTTTTTATATTTTTTCTAATTTTTCTAGATTTTTTTTTAACTTGCTAAACCAAAAACCCATTCATTTCCAGGCAGGGGACACCGACACCGACATCCTCTTTCCCCCTCTCACAATATCTCCCCTTTACTTCGTAAGGCGAGATAAAAACTGAGAAGTTAGACATTGTGGTACCCAATTGACAACAAAGTGTGTATGGAAGGTAATGTCACGTAAAGTTTACCAGAAGGACAAAACATGGTGTTCTGATGCAAACGTGGCAAGGGTTACCCTCAGAAGATTGGATCTGATCATAGAGGTTACATCAAAATTCCATCATTAGAGTACATTGTATCTAAAAGTTATAAAAGGTTATATAATGTCAATTTGCACAGTACACAAAAATGTATCTCTTGAAAAATGAGTGTGGCCTCAAGTAATTCCTCATTAATTGATCTCACTGTTGGCTTTTTATTTTAGGAAAAATATACATAAATAAGGCTAAAATCTGGGATTCGAGGATATAAGCTGATCCGTAATAAATGTATCTAAATTATAATCTGATGTTTATGTAAGTTTTATGAATGTACCACATGTGCTTGAAGGCATGATGGTGCTTAAACATTGTAATGGACTGTATTACATGAAGTAACAGAGGTCATTACACTCCATGACTTCAGTGCTGGTCAAAATATCATTATTTTGTGAACAGTGCAGATTATATAATCTCTTGCAGAGGTTATAACTTGATAATTTCAGTAAGTTTGTCCTCTGATTGGAGTTTGAGGGGAAAAAAAACAACCGGAAAATATTATGGTCCTAGTACATTTGACGAAGGTACAGGAACAGGTAAGGACAGGGTAAAGGTCCATAACTCATCATAATGAGCAAGCAGCCAGACTGCACATATGCAAGGTAATAGGTATCTTTCATGTTTCGAAGTTGTCCATCAAATAGTAACCAAGATATGGACTGGATAAGAATTTGTTGCTGGACTGATGATAAAGGGCCTTATACAAAACTGACAATGCACATCTGCAAGGTACGAAGCATCTTCCATGTAAGTTTCAAAGATTCTGGACAAAAAAATTATTGAAGGACAGACATACATGTACATGACCCTGCAGTTCAATGGGTTGTGGGGTAAAAATGGAACCATTCAGATCTATCTTTATTTTCCAGGATTTTCATGTACCTCAACCAAGTTTCACTGAATTCCAGGACTTTCAAGTCCCAGACAATTCAACGACTGTCCCTTTTTCCCATGATCTGTACGAACCCTGAAGAGAATTCAATTTACAATATTTTTACAGAAAGTCAAGTGGTCAGACAGACACCTTCATTGAGTGCTGTCAATACTGAGGTCGGACTCTGACTGCGCAGGTTTCATTCCTGCACTGGACAATTCCTTGTGTGTTGACATAAAAAGCATCCAGTCTGTAATCAATACATAAAAAAATGGAGATAAACGTACACCTTATGCTAGCTCGGATATATGGACTTACAGTAAAAACGTGATATTCCTGAAGCTGTAAAGTGTATTCTTAGACATCTTAGCATTTTCCAGTATTCTAATTTCTATAAATTTTCCATATCTTTTTTAAATCTCATTCAATCAACCAGGACAGGACTTCTGTTTAACTGTTCCAGACCAACCATTTACATACCTTAGTAACAAACGCATCGGCAGCTGACAAATTATTCTTCTTCAGCTGGTCACGGACAGCCTGCACGAGTCTGGGGTCGTAACCATGAAAACTGTCGCTGGAGCATGTCGCAGAGGGGAAGACATCCCGAAGAATGTTCCGCAGTCTCAGTTTGTCATCTTCGTTGTTCATCCTAGGTACAACGATATGCGTAATGGCGTGCACGAGGCAGTATTCCTCTCTGCTACGTACACTCTGAGTCTGCACGATATCAGCAACACTTCCTGTTAAACCCAACAATAAAAGCATCTGAACACATCAAATGATATATAATTACTTTTTCAAATAATGTCATAAAAGAAAAATACAGCAAGTGGACGACAGTTTCCACATTACCTAGAACATGAAAAAGTTCACTGATGGTAAGATTTTCCAGAAGAGAGAGAGAGGGGGGGGGGGAATCTAGGGAATCTGCCCATCTTGGGGCTCCGGTCCCTGTAGCTTGTGGCAAGTCAGGGCACTGAACCCTTGACTAATGATGTGACTCGCTAAATAGGCAGGTTTTGGGTAACAGTACAATGCTAAAGATATTGGAACTGCACGAGGAGATAAATTAGTCCATACACAGAGGTTATGGTAGAGTCTGAGTGCTAATCAGAGAGATCAAAATGTATGAACCTGTATAATACTGGGTTCAATTCTGTATAATACTGGGTTCAATTCTGTATAATACTGGGTTCAATTCTGTATAATACTGGGTTCAATTCTGTATAATACTGGGTTCAATTCTGTATTACTGGGTTCAATTCTGTATAATACTGGGTTCAATTCTGTATAATACTGGGTTCAATTCTGTATAATACTGGGTTCTATTCAGCTGCAAGAATCTACTGGATTCGGACCAGTGTGCATTTCTCTTCGTTTATAAACTTAAGTTTAGTGCACTAGTCTCATAATTTATGAACAACGGGAAAGTTATTTGTGGCCCTACCATGGGTCACATGAGACAGCTATTTGTCACTCTATATATGGAGGCTTCCACCTGTTAACTTGAGTATTGAAGCACATCTCAAAGATAGCTCAAAGTTCACAGATAGATACCTGATTCTACTCAATCCCATGTGGCAGCATAGTAAGGTCACTGGGGGTCAAGGTTTATTGTGGCGGATTAGCTTACACCAATCCTGCTCTCCAGAACAGTAGAATGGAAGTATAAAAGATCTTTTTTTCTCAATAAATCAGTTTATGTAATGAATTCAGCAAAATCCTCATGAGGCGTACACAAACATCAAATGGGAGTTAAATAATAAATTGACATCTGTAATTTGCATAATAATGTCATGCTATTGAAACAAAAATGACTGGTTCTTCAAATACCAAATTAATTTTGGGCCATGGAACAATATATAGATTAATGTGCCTGAGTTTTGGAGCCCTGGTTAAGAAGGAATCAAAGTTATTGAGCAAAAATGATCTTTTTTACATCCATTTTAGAGAGTGGGATCTCCCTGATCTGCTTACCTTCCGTCTCCATATTATAGTGGATTGTATCTCTCGGTCTAGGGCTCGCTCAGCCTTCTTCAGAGCAGCCATACTGATAACAGCTTTCAGCGTTCTAATGGTGATCTTGTTCTCCTCCTTTCTAGGGAGCTAATACAAGTGAAAAAATGATAGGAAGCAAAGAATTTTAATTAGCTGGGCTGGAGGAAATTTGACCAAAATACGCTGATCCCTTGAAAACTATTCCCATAAGCTCTTGTCAAAAAATATATATTTATCAGGTTTTTTGTTTTGTTTTACATTCCTTCTAAAGTCACCAAATCAATTCTGCAATTCTATGTTTCGTTCAGTTTTATGAAAGAGAAAATATGTAAAGAAAAATATATTAAAGAAATTATTGTGAATTTGTTCCACTTTCCCACAGAATAACTCTTCTTACTTTTATCACTTCTGGTCACAATTAATGGGGAGACAACTGTGCACTGTCCAGCAGAAGAGGTGGTATTGGCAAGGTAATATATCTGAATAACTAAGACTTCACTGAGTAAGGGGAGATCACTTACGGTCACAATTAAGGGGTAGACAACTGTGTTCAGAACAACTGTTCAACAAGCAGAACATGTGGTATTGACAACTTGATATGATATGTGTAGTTAAGATTTTGCATGCCAAGATAATTTATGATCACAATGAAGGGGGAGACAACTTTTAGAGCAGGTGATATTGACTTGGCAGATGTGTAAGAAACACATACAAAATCATGAAGAAAACATATTGAGAAAATATATTCTATGGCCTTCGGCATTCTCGCTTGGTTTTAAACCCCTGAAAACCAGAATCATTTCAAAAGGAAGTTCTTGTCCTAAGCACAATCATTCTATACAGGTTCACGATACAAACAGATCAGTCCGCACCATCATCCACATAATTACCTGTGTGGACAGCATATCGAGAAATAGGCTAAGTTTATTGGTCCAGTCTTTGAACTCTTCAAATCCTCGAGAGCACAGCAGCATCTCTACAATTCTATGAGTGTCAGGCAGAACCGTAGCACAGGGCCGGAGCAAGATCTGGAATGAAAAGAGAACCAGACTTCTAGGTCTTAATCTTCTACGATGAAATTTAAAGAGAAAGGATTGAACTCCAATCAGGTATTTAAATTTTTAACATCAGTCATAACAAATTTCATTTTTTTTTTCAAATCTGCATTTTTTTTTTTGTTCTTTCCTCGACATCTCTTACTCCGAAAGTTTGCTAACATACAAAATTTGTTTTGAAGACAAGGTCAGATGTTTATTAACAAGGAGATAAACTATTATCATCTCAGTGAAGACTGACATTTCATTGGTCCAATTTTACAGGTCAGAGGTCAAACATTGGAGAAGTAACATTGAAGAGTAGTTGGTGTATTAGTTAGAGTACCCGGAGTTGCTGTGGTAGAGTTGTTCTGTACGTAGGGGTGTCAGAGTTGAGAGTCATGAAGCAGCCATAGTTGGCATTAGCCAGCATCAGTTTCCCGTTGAACATCACGTTTCCTAGGTACCGGTACCGGTGATGGTATGACATCTCCTGACCCAGTTTACTGTAATCGGGCGGTGATTTCTTACGCGAGAACTTGACGTGCTCTAGAACAAACATAAAACAGGATATAGAATTATCCATTGATCAAACGTAATTATGGTTGTCACACAGGACTGTCTTAATGTAAATCAAAATATTTATGTATTCATTCAATGACTTTGAGATCAAGCAACAACGAATCTCTTGAATAATGCTATGAGTGTCTGTTATTCTTTCACTTTCTTTCACAGCCTTTAAACCAAGAAAATATCCTATAATGTGCTAGAGTTTCTGAGTGATCAATTTCTAATTTTTTTGATACTTCGATGTTCGACAAAGTTTACCATAGAAGAGTGGCGGTGGTTTGTTACTCTTGTAGAGTTCAGATTCCTGTATGAGAATCTCTTTCTCTATAGAATGTCGTCGACCCTCTCTTTCTTCCACCAAGGTATCCTCAAAATATGTTGAGAGGCCCTTCTCCTGTTCAACAAAAACACTTAGTGCTGAAATGGTTTATAATAAATGGTTTAATAATTCGATCACAGAGATAATTTTTCCACTATCAAATCAATCAGAGGGCGGTCAAATTAATTAACTGTTAATCAAATTAATTAACTGTTAACAGTTAGTTAAACTGGTCCATAATAATGCAGAAATACGATACGTAATCCAATACATCACCGAGTTACTGATTTAATTTTGTCCACATCGGCTTATATATTCTACTTTTCGAAAGATCCAATAAACCAACCAGCTATCAAGGTAACAGGAAATATAATTTTGAGATGCATGGTTGTTTCTGAGACTGTTCATTACCCATGAGTCTATCTTTCACATGAAAGTCACGAGACATTGGAGAACCATAGTCTGTCTGGGTACAACAATGAATCAAGACAGCAGACGTCCAGTATTATAAAGGTCTTAAAGTGTAACTGTAGCACTTGTGTAAGCGCATGTCATATTCAAGATAACAATGTGAACAAAAACAACGTAGTGAAGTTTTCTCCCAACATTTCACGCGTATTCTGTATTCAAAGGCAGCTTTCTACAGTGGAGGAGAAATCTGCCCTGCCACTTTTGATGTCAGAGATGACGTTAGCGTCGTCATACTTCCAGCATCATGGGACTTCGCGGCAATGCAGAGAATGGAACAGTTTTGTAACAATGTTGCAATGTGATGTGGTCATCATTCCATAATAATGTCACATGTTCTGACATGCTTGTGGCGCTGTCCACTACAATAACATTAATAACACTGAAATTGTTCAAATTAAAGTCATAAAACAAAAAAAAACAGGGTATAAATTCTATAATTTGGAAGATTATCTTGGATTTGATGTAAACTTGGAAAAGTACCACAGTATGTTACACTTTAACAATGGAGACTTACATGGGAGATCACCCTACCAATTAAAGTACTTACATTGAATCCATGAGGCACCGTGTTCTGCCTCTCCAAGACTGGGGCTTTCTCGCCTGGTGGCAAGGGATGGAGAGTGGTCAGAGAGTTGCGACGGATCACCTTGTCTGTCACTCCTGGTTTCTGGGAGCAAAAAACAATGTTTTATTCATAGATTATCGTGATATGCAATTAACTACAAATACAAAAATTTATAACTATTTTCTCCTGGATGAAAAAAAGCTAAAGGAACAAAGCTGCAAATAATGATGTTAGAATGCTGGTGCTGGTTATCTTGTGCAGCAAATGGAAATCAAAGATAATGGAATAATTTGCAAAAGATAGTGCCACGGCACTGTAGCTCATCTGTCTGTAACTGGAGAAAGTAGCTTTGAGAAATTTTTACTAAAGAACTGCAATAGATGAGTTTCTAACTTGTGTTGTCCCCCCTGAACACTAAATGATCCAGTTATTTCCTGAGATTTCATGATAAAGTTTCATGGGAAATTCAAGATGCCGCCATATTGGATTTTCGAAATGGACCAAAAAAGGTATCTTGCACAACTGGACCACAAGGGAAACCTGTGTATCAACATCCCATTTGCATACACTCTGCCATCCATAAGATGGCTTGCGAATCATGTGTCTCCATTTTCGTGGAGCGTTATCCGGTACTTTACCGGATTCTGTTCGACATTCATCCGGCGGAGAGCAGACTCGAGAAATCTGATAAATTACACGTTTTCATACCACTTCGGAAACAGATATTGCCCGGGCTTACCAACTATATAGGAATGAATAACTTCCGTATCATCCAAGCGGTTTGGTAGATCTGTAATTTTGAACAAGTAGGACATCACATGACTCGAAAATGGTGAGTTACGTTGGGGTTACATCGGTAGACTTTAGCTGATTGACTGACGAAGTCACGTGGTATCGATTTCTGGAAATTCCCTCTTGCAGTTGCCGAAAGTAGGCTGAAAATGGATACACACGATCCCAGGTTCAGTCTTGCCACGTATAGATGATCGAGATGGTTACAGGTTGTCAATATCCATGCAGTAATATCCTGAGAATTCACGATAACAAAATTTCATGGGGAAATTCAAGCCACCTGG
>JAVTVY010013749.1:0-54837 GCA_036873755.1 Hanleya hanleyi | reverse complement strand
TAGACTGATGTGGTTATACTTGTAAACTATAGATCATTACAGGTTTTACCCATAGAGGTGACAAATTGATCTAATGAGTATATAATCAATGAAACCATTAATGAATGATAAAAGTATTTCACCAGCTGGAATTAATCTAGGATATCACTGATTTCAATATTCAGTGACATACATGTACTTGAGGTAGTCCAATCATCTCATTCCCAAGTCACATAACTCAAACTGTTCAATCATATAGCTCAAGTTTTTCAATCGCCTAATTCAGGTCAGTCAATCGTTATATATATCACCTAATTCATGTTAATCAATCACACAATTCAGATCATCCCATTACACAACCCACGTTGTTCAATCACATAATTCAGGTCAGTCAATCATTTAATATAGCACCTAACTCAGGTTATTCAATCACATAATTCAGGTCAGTGAATCATTTAATATAGCACCTAACTCAGGTTATTCAATCACATAATTCAGGTCAGTCAATCAATTAATATAGCGCCTAACTCAGGTTATCCAATCACATAATTCAGGACAGTCAATCATTTAATATAGCACCTAACTCAGGTTATTCAATCACATAATTCAGGTCAGTCAATCATTTAATATAGTACCTAACTCAGGTTATTCAATCGCATAATTCAGGTCAGTCAATCAATTAATATAGCGCCTAACTCAGGTTATTCAATCACATAATTCAGGACAGTCAATCATTTAATATAGCACCTGACTCAGGTTGTTGAATCACATAATTCAGGTCAGTCAATCACTGTCTATATATATAAGATAACTCTGGTTATTCATTTCACTCACATAATTCGGATCATCCAATGACAAAGCTTGGGTTGTTCAATCACATAATTCAGACCAGTCAATCATATATCACATAACCCCAGTTATATTCAATCACATAATGTGGATTATCCAATGTTCAATCTTGTAATTCAGATCCATCACCACACATAATTCAGGTTATTTGATCACTTGGACTATTTCAATGATTTATGTATGTCGTCTAATTTATCATAACCACCTAACTGATGGTGGATAGACACTTTATAATTTGGTGGACGATGGATCTGGTAACCACAGATTGAGAACTATTAATATCAGTCGGTTGTCTGTCCACTGTATTTGTGATAGAGTCTTGAGTCTTGCTGTGATTAGGAGAGTTTAGTTTATAAGCATTGTTCAATGAGGGCCACTCAAGTGATGAATCTGTAGCATGATTGGTTTCAGGACTCTGTCGCCTGTTGAAGTTATTATTGTAATTATACACAGTAGATCTTGGAGTGTACAAGCTCTGTGGTTGAGGGTATGTAGTTTGGGACTGTGGGTACATGGCTCGTGGTTGAGGGTATGGGCCAGGCCAGTGGTGGTGATCTATAGTTGTTGGGGCCTCCTTGCTGGGTACTGCCTTGGTTATACGTGGAGATGACAAGTGGTTTCTGAGTCTTCGGTGAGTTCTGGTTATAGCCACGATGCGAATTCACTGTCTGGTCTGGGTACAGAGTTTGAATAATAGCCCTAGCGAAAACAGATGCCCCCTTCTTATTAACATGTATCCAGTCCCTGTAGAGGTGAGCAGTGGAAGAATCCCTGGGATTTACGAACCCAGGACTGGAGTCAAGGATTTGCACATTCTCGGACTGGCATATGATCTTCATCAGGTTTGCAGCCTGACTGGCACTGTCATACAGTTGGCCCATTCCTTTAGGGGGGATGATCAGGGATATAAAGATTGTTGCACTGGGGAAGGTCTTTCGCGATTGCGAGATAAGGCTGCCTAACTCAACTGGACTTACTGTATGTGGGTACTTCTTACAGTCGTTGATGCCGACATGCAGAATAAGACTGGAGATTGTTGTACTACAAGGGGTCTGTTCAAATTTCCTCCTAGTATCGTTGACTGTGGCCCCAGGAAGGCAGATCACTCTGCATTTTTTGCCATGTTTCGAGAGACGTTTTTCGTCCAGAAGTTGAACCAGTGAGTCACCGACTAACAGAGTGTCTGTATCACTTGGGAATTGGAGTCCACTAGTGGATTCTGCAGTACTGCTTCCAATGACTACTGGTATTTTCCCATGATACTTCAATCGTGCTCTCATGAATTCCACGGAAAAGCGGACATTGCTAAACAGCCCTTTTTCGCATAAAATTCACTCCACATTCTGTCGTAGACCCTATATTAGCATGCTGTTTGTTCTATTCGCTTCCTATGGTCCCCGGGAACAAGCCAATAATAGAGAAGATGTGTTTTAATAGCGAAATATTTTTCCCGCAATTTTTTAACATGAAGAACTCGGGAAATTCTAAATTGTTAAAGAAGAAAAATTGCACTTTACTGAAAACTATACTATTTTGAAACATCTGCAGAAAAGATATGCATGTGGCGGGAGCTGTATACCTTAGTAAAAATAAGAGGTCAGAGTTTTAATTTTCTAAGTAGAAGAGATAAATTCACTCTAGGAATATTTTTTTGAAGAAAATGTGTAATTAATAAAGCACTTTTACCGATAAGATTTAAAAAGCGCACTCGTGATTCCATCACGATTTTTTGTCGATTCCGTCACGGACTAGATTTAACCCCTGGGATGATCCAGTCGCGTTTTTCTCACGATGAAAAAAATCTTATCATCCTTGGGTACTGTATGTTAGTAAGAGATGTCATATAAAAATAGTCAGATTGAAACAGAGCAGCAAAAAAATAGACAAGCAACAGGTGATTCCGTCACGAACATTTCGAAGCATGATTTACTGAAAATGCTGGATCATCTGTAGATTTTTCATGGATCCGTAAACAGATGTCATATAGAATAGCAAAATAAACTTGAAACTACATGGGTATGACCACGGAACTTCCGAGTACATGACTTTGAATAAAGAAAAAATCTTCCCAACGGTGATTCCGTCACGGTGGAATTCATGATCTGTGAATCCGATCAACAACCTAGCCGGACAATCTGTCAAAAATTATCCGTCGTCTGGGTAAGGTTGAAGGGTCATCGGAAGCTCGAACTGTGATACAGGCAAAAACTGTTGTTGTTGTAGTCTAGAAAAATAACTGGCATGCACTCTATGGAGAAGGGCCTCGTGAGGCACAAAGTGCAATTTTTTGTTGTTGTTTATCTGCAAATCCGCTCAACTCGATGGGTATCTTTCACTTGTTCTCACAGTTGCTTGGCCTGTGTGATATTGGGTGGTCGAAGTCTACGTATAGTTTTTTTTCAATAAATTATGGAAATTAATATAAACATATATACAGATATTTTTTTAAATAGATTTTTTTATAAGTGTATTTCTCTTTCATCTTTAGCTCAATTAAAGTCATTCTCTAAAATGTGAAGCCGAGTTAATACAGTTTTTAATTATCTACCAAACCCTGTCCTCTTTGACATAGAATAAAAGAGAAGTTGGGAATAGAACCGCTCAACACAGTCATTTCTAAACATCAAGTTGTACATAAGTATTTTTACTTACTCTGTACAAGCTGAGGGCATTTTTGTGGCTTTTGAAAATTTTGAGATTTTTGCGAGTCTGTCCATATTTAACTAAGCGACGCCCAAGCGAGCTAATGTACGCGCGTTATATTCACATCAAGTATGGTGCGGCTTGTGTTCAATGAGGCTTGGAATGTTTATACAATTAATTTTCTTCTCACTGTTACACAATAAATATTTGCTGCGTGGAATCCAGTCATTTGTTCCATAGGGGCAATATTCTCAGCAGCCATCACCATTCAATGTGAATGTGATACATGTACAAGTCCATGGTCATTGATACAGTAAGGTGAAGGCGAAGGTGACCTGTAACACCAGTATACAAAATTATACCGAGCGCATTGAATCCTCATCATATGATGTTGAGACAGATCAGAACGAAGTGTCGGTAAAATCAGGTGTGTTTTGAAGAGCATTCTCTCATCAATGATGATGCTATACTGTACACATACAAAATATGAAGTGTTGCTGTGTTGGGCCTATAGCACAAAATCACAAGCAAGTTGGTACAACTAGGCACACAGGGTCTCATTTCTGTCGCTAACGTGTTGATTTGGGTGAGGGGATCCTCTCATGGGGAGGTGTGGGTGGGATGGGGCCTAATGTCTCAAGCACTTTTCCAGGTTTTCCATCAATATACTCTATTCCATACCCCAATATTTCAAGCACGTCAAATCAAACAAAAATTATTTGCTGGGAATGTGACTTTCACATCCCTGCCTGGACATGCTAGTGAGGAACCCTCAATCCCAGATTAATTACCATTGATGAAGCTAACGTCCAACAAATGCAAAATTGAGCTTGGCATCCGGCCGTATGTTATTCAGTGATGTATTACGCTACGGACCCTGTTGCCTCGACGGAGGTCTTTGCGCTCATCCAGCGCTTGTTTGGTTTGAAGTCATTCGTTAGCACGTATGTGTGTACTTTTTATCTGCATTAACATATTCTTCTGTATTATGCTATACGTTATATATTATGTTATATTACATTATATAAGGTAATGTTTGCATGTATTGAAAAATAATCCTCTTGGCATTTGATATAGAGTACTATATGTTTGCCATATATCATCTGACCAGACTGTAAACATTTATTGCAAAAAATAGAAAAAAACACTCATTTCATAGACATTACACATCATTACACATATTATACAGTCGACTATACAACACAAATATAAAAAAAAAATTTCATAGCGAAAGTATCGCCTAACTCTGTCCACGACCCATAGAATTTTCAACCCTGCCAGTCCTCGGCGATTTGAGACCTACAATTTCACTTCGCTCAATAAATATATTTCGCATTTCCTTGAGCTAATAGACTAAAACCTCCTACAATATATATTGCGGCCAAACTCTACCAGATTAAAAAACAAACATTTTTGGGTCTATTTCTGTACGATTTTTCGAAATATTATTTTAAGCTGTTTTCTCCGAAACAACAAAATTAGGAAATAAATTAGTTGGTGTGAAAGAAAATGATTTTGAGCTGTTTATGCTTAAGAAATAACGAAAAACATCTTTCAGTTACACCTTCATAGTCGCCATTTTGAGCTTACCATGTACAGCTGCTCTGAGAGGTATACCAATAGGATACTACAAAAAGGCATAATTCCACCAGACTGGGCAAGGTTAGAGACCTATATAATTAAATCATTTCCAGTTGAACAGATAACCTGTACAATAAATCATAGAAGACATGCCTGGTGTTGCTGCAGTTGACGTTGCATATGTTCTACATGCGCATCCTTCGTAATATACTTGATCATGCATTGGACCTGCGGAAGCGTCTCCATTAATCGTTTTTCCTTGAATCGATAATTTTCTTTTATTTTCTCGAAGAAATTCCGATCCTATCGCAAATTTCAGTTACCCCAGAAATATGAAAGCAATGAAATCGTTTTTAAAATTTCGATTGATTTTCTTGATATCATCATTTATTCGAATGTTCTTACCATCGAGAATCAATGGGTTTCTTTTAGTTTACATACACCAAGAACAATTTTTCAGTGAGTATCCTGGTTCCCTTGTCTACTGGTATATGTTACCAATTTAACATGCTAGACGCACCGGGTGAATCGGTTTCAATCGTTTTTCTCCATTGCGGACAATTCTCGAAGGATTTTCGACTGATTTGCGATATCATTTTCCTTTCGAGAAACCTTTCTCGTAATTCTTAAATCTTAATCATGTAGTCCATAATGAATTTTCCATGTCCGTGACCTGAAAGAAACGGAAAAGAGTGAACAAGTTGCCTGCATCTGATATAAAGTGTTTGCACATATTTGGTTATGCAACAATCCAAAATTAATAACCTTTAGATGAGTTTGAAATGGAAGCACGATATATATTTTCGAAGTTGACACATTGTTAAATCTTATCCGTGAGAAAATGTATCTTGTCTTGACCGACTTGTTCATCTCTAAATGATAACAATCAGAACTCGCGGTTGCTACGTGGACTACATCGCTATGATGATTGCTAGACTGCAGCAGTCAAGGTGAAACTTCGTTTTGTTCACTTGGTGGTTCTATTCCGTTTTACTCCCGATTATATATACCTTTTTTTATCTCTCGTCTGATACACGCTATTGACGCTAAGTAGTGCTGATAGCTCCATGAAAAATGTACATGTAAATCCCTTGTTATTCTTCCATTATTGATTATTGTGGTGATTATTGAGTTGTTCTGTTGTAAGAGATATAATTCGTTTGTTAACACTTGAAAATTATATATATCTCATGAGGTTAAAGCTGCACTGGCGAGAGGAAATGGACGTGATCTACTCCTTTAACATACCTTGCTTACATCAATTGTTACAATGCGATTATAGCCGACACAGATACTTTCTAATAAGGAAGGTCAACAAATCTCTCCAGAAGTATCTGCCCACTTGAATACTTTAAACTCGGAATATCGACCAGAGGACTATGGCGTAATATCAACGATCTTAAAAATTACCGGAAGACGCCACGTTGCCTGTTTTATATTATCACATAACTCTCCGACTGATATATATATTTGATACATTTCTGAATGTGGATTTTGAAGAATTCATTAGCTTTCTCAAATTCTGTTATCGGCATGACATACTGATAGCATAGTACGATCGTAGTTGGGTACTACTCCGTGTAGGGATCGTTTGAGCAACGTCGGAGTTAGCTCGGCTGATCCATTTCAAACCATGCGACAGATTAGGAAATTCACGTTGATACTATATTCTTGTCAAAGATGATAATTCCTAAGCAGAAACATTTTACCTTATTTTTTATCGTCACTGAGACAAGTTCACTCTGTTCTTCCATCAAGAATCGGGTGTGTCACTAAACGCACTCTAAAGACTCGATATTTCATTTTTGCAACTGCGCAGCGTCTGCGAAGCTTTTGTTTTACCAAATACGTAGTTTTTAACGTTGGAAAGATATGGCAAATGTTGAAAAACAGTTGATATATTGTGCAACTGTACGTGAAACCACTAAAAAAATCTTATGAAATATGACCTACTTTCAACCTGACCAGAATGCGGTCGTTGGTACAAGTGACATTTCGCGACCTTGCCTTGTGCGCATATCCAGTTATCCTAGATTTGTAATGGCGATCTCGACTAGGGCCCGTGCGAACTCCACGTACTTCAATATCTTCATTGTGTTCATATGAACAAACACAATCAAAGCGTGACTGAGATATATCATTTTCGAGATAACGAAAATGACATGGATTAAAAATATTGTTCAGCGATACGAATTTAATATTGGCCATCATGATATGTTGTCAGCGTCACTGAGCATTGTAGGTCATTTCTCATTTACAGCAAACTAGCCTTTGTTTTACTATACTTTGATTGGTTTTGATTTTGTTAATAATCTGATGCTAATGTAGTTCTACGAAGTAGGTCTTTGTACTATGGACGAAAACAGTCATTAATGAACGACGGTTGAATATTGAATGACGGACTAGACACTTGTATTTATCTCTTTTGCAGATGGATCTGTTGTATATCCTGATGATCTGCATTTTCGGCCAAGGCTTAACAATCGAGAAGATAGAAGAATGTGCCGCACCACATCCTTGTGTACGATCTAGACCACCTGCTTGCTAGACCAATTTGGAACACTTCACTTGCTTCAATTCCGTGGTAGTCTGTGATAATAGAGCATTGGAGTCGGTTCCACACTACCACAAGACGACCAGATATTATAATTTAATCGAGCTGTCTCACAACAACATCACGCAAATTGAAGCAAATGTGTTTTCCAACTTGACAACTTCTTTCACACTTGATCTGTATTTAAACGACAATCCAATAGCACATATAGATGACATGGCCTTCGTCGGACTCGATCACGTTACAACGGAACTTCACCTGAGCAGCACTCGACTGGTGGTACTACCCTACCGAAAGCCTTCGTTGTGTTGAATAAACTGTCAAGGTTGACAACAAACTGGATCAGATCAATGAGGAGGAGGAGGAGGATTTCGCTTAATGTCACACTCAAGTTTGTTTCACTCATATGGCGACAGTCAGTTTGGTTGGTGGAGGAAGCCGGAGAACCCGGAGAGAACCACCGCCCTCCGGCGAGTAACCGACAAACTTTCACACATGGACCACCTGGGCTCGAACCCGTGCCGGTTTAGCGGTGTGAGGCTAGCGGTCACCAGCGAAGCGCCTTAGACCACTCGGCCACCGAGGGCCCCGCTCAGATCAATGAACTCGGGTGTCAAGTCCTCGACATAGAAATGACGGGACTGACGATTTGGCCAGATGAGATGAGTCATTTGGGACATTTGTATAGACTGAGTATTAAAGCAATCCCAGCATTACCCGATAATGCTTTCGGTAGTCTGGAGAACTCTCCAAACGTATTAGCAATATTCAACTCAACTATAGGCCATTCTCCAGATTCCATTCGTGCCCTTCGTAGTTTGAAATATATTTCATTGAATTTCGTTAATGTATCTTTTTCAGATTTAGTGCCAACGTGTGAGGGGCCAATGACGGCTGTTGAAGTTTTCAGGTCATATCAATGATGATATGATGTATTTCCCTAATATCTTCACAGCTTTCCTGACGGTATCGCGTATTTACATTGTAGCTTGCAACATGTTGAAGAAAGAAACATTCCTATGTATAATGAAATATCAACTCTGAACTTTGGCGATAACAATCTGGCCAGAATACCCACGGCTATAAAGAAAATGCGTAACCTTAAGGAATTACAATTATTATATCTTAACAAAATCACATCTAGCTTCGAATTTGATTTGGATACTATGTCCAATCTCACCGATATTGAACTGAACGATAATCCAATCAGATTCATTTACGAATTTGCCTTTAGAGACTGCACTTCTGTCATTGCCATTGACTTAAGTCGCACAGACCTTGATACGATCCACCGAGTCATTCTTCGTTTGTCAAGTTTACGCAGTGTTTGGCTTAATGGCACAAAGATAAAATACAGTTGCGATTTGCAGTGGTTTTCTCACTGGAACAGAATTAGCCAGGTGCGAATCTGGGGTAATTGCTTTCAGACAAACGAAACTATTTCCGACTTTGTTAAATCTAAGTTGCCTTTTTGTGGTCCTTCTCCAATTGGGTGACAATGAACTGTTGATCCTCGGTGATATACCAAAAGCTAATATACGGGAGATTCTGGAGAAATATCTATAACACTACCTGTCCAGAGCAACCGAAGTTAAAATGAAGATGGCGCGCTCCGTATACCAGAGGAGCGAAGGTAAGCGCTGGAAAATGCTACACAGTGTTAAACAGTTATGCATGCGGGTAATTTCCATGTGATGCTTTATCTTCATCGCAAATAATGAAAAGTTGACATTTGTATCGACCGATGATATGCAAAATAACATGATCATTGTTTAATGTTTGGTAGGTTAGCAGAAATAAACTATAATTTGTGAAATGAAGTGAAATCTTATATCTGTTATGATAGTCTGTTTTTTGTTTGTTTGCTTCAGTTTATACATTTGTTAGATGCGTAACATGTGCGAAACATTCACGACATCTGCTATTAAAAAGCCCTACCATGTGACTGCACATGAAAGCCTGCGTAATGTCTCAGCCCTGCTTTCATTGCAGAAGTTAAGGCGGGTTCTAACCACGTAGTCTATGGCAGTGGCTTAAACGAAATTAGATACGTCAGCTCGGGAACAGTACAGACCTGTTGTTCTAGTCATCTATTTATCTATTCAAATGTGCATTTTCCTAGCATCAATTCAATACATGTATGTGGGTCTTAGGTCTTGCAGGAAACTAGCCTATGTTTATGTACACTATGATTGTTGTTTTGAATTTGGTGCTAATGCAGTTATATGGAATATGGAATAGGTCTTTGAATTATGGACGCGGATATTGTTTAATGAACGACGGCTGAATTATGAATGACGGACCAGACTCTTGTAAATATGTGACCCGTTCAAAGAAAATCGAGACGGTTCGAATGTCACATTAACATATGACTGGTGTTATTAATCATTTTGATGAATCACTTAGACTCAAATCGCCATAAATAGCCACTTGTGATTATTATCCGCGCACCACAGAATTATCTCCGGTATGAATGACAGGCTTCACACAATGCATATATATGTGAATAATCACATGTGGCGATTTGAAATATAAGTGATTCAAAAACCATGCCGGGGAAAATTCTTATGTTTCAAACATGTGTGCTCCACACGATTCTCTCCCAGCGCCATTCGTCATTTTGCCCGTGAAGGCTAATCACTGTATAGGTGTCATTCAATATTCAACCGTAATTTAAAATAGAATTTCAGTGTCAACAATCGAAATACCTTTTCTTTCGACAGGTAGCAACAATTCCCGCTATGCATAACATGATAATTAAATAGAAGCAAAAGATTACTTTCTATTAGAGAGAAGCAACCAACATCGTTATCTTCTTGACACAAAATCACCAGAGTGTATTTCAGTTAAGCTTTTGTTTGCGCTTGTTCATTGGAACATCATGACTTGTAATCTCGGTTAATTAAGCTCAATCAAAAATAACCTTCTGCTTTACATTTTATAATTAACTGTAAATTGTGCTGCAAAATGTTTGGCAACTGCTATTTGTATGGCTATTATCAGATCGTTATTTTCAGATTGAACGATGTATGAGACCCTAACTCTAACAGTAACCCCTTACCCTGACTCTAACCCTCACCCTCACCCTACAGTTCTCCGCAAATAGCAAGCGCCAGATCCTAAATTCAATATCCAGTCGTCGTCCATAAAAGAATTTAAACGTCAATAGCTGACCTATTCTCTTAGAAACTAAGCACCAATTCCAAATGTGCATGAAATAAAAATAATGAAAGGAAACAATATGGCAAAACATGATAATATTCTTACATAAAATCATAATCACTAGCCATTATTCTTCATCCAAATAACAGTTCTCCAGAGTACATATTTCAGTAGCACTTTGATTGTGATATTTTATTTGTTCACCATAGAGACGTATTAGACAAGATATTTAAGCGGCCTCTAGCCCCAAGTTGAGCGGAACTTGGTAGATCTTGCACGCTACGATCGTATTTTGCCGTCAGTGTAACATAGTTATCACAAAATTTGATAAATTTAAAGACGTTTGGAGGTAGCCCCCTTTGACAAGTTTCCGAAGTAATACTATGTGACGTTGCTTGAAATCGTCGCAGTCTGCACATGATCTAGCAAATGCTACCAGGAGAGATCTGGGTACGCCATATATAGGTACTTCAGGAATACTGCTATCGAAAAATAGGTAGTTTAATGATGTCAAAATTGTCGCTCTTGTCGCAGGTTCGACATGAGCGAAAGCCCTGATCATTCCTGTAAATGTATAGGTCCAGATATGATTTTCTATCTGGGCTGTCCGTATATATCCTGAACATCGTCTCTAATATAGGGATTATCCAGTGCTAGGAGATCGTCTAAATGGCGTTTGGTGAATAAGAAGGAACGGTCTTTGGATTGGTTATCTTTTCACAATATCTGCGTATATGTGTAGTCATATAGAAGAATATAGAAGAACAGATTTTTAACTGCCAATTTATACACATTGGGGAGTGAGTGAGTGAGTAGCGGGGTTCAACGTCGTTTTCAGCCTTGTTTCAGTCATATCATGACGGTGCCTACATGCGCCAGAACACGAGAGTGCGCACAGTTCCTATTACCCTGGACACCAGTCAGTACTGCACCGGTTACTATATATACCCATTGGGACACCTATACGCTGTTGGTATATGGTACGGTTCAATTTCAGATAGTGTTAATGGGAAATTCAAGCATTTCTATAATCAAAAAAGCTTCACAAGAATTATATATCGTACGTGCAGTAGAAATGGAGAAAGCCTTATGGCTTCTGACATAAATATATCGGTGATCAGTTTTATAAAACCCCGGTACTATTTATGAACTAAGACGTTCAGTGAGATCCTGGTGAGCAATAGCACGACAGACAGTCGAGTAATCCAAAGTAGACACATGTCTCTATGTTAAAGTTCTGTTGCCACTCAGATTTTCCGTAAGAGATCTCGAGTTTCTAAGTATCCACATGCATTCAACATCTGTATTTCTTGAAAGTTTAGCACAATAATTCGATAACACAATCGCTCGAGATTCGAGAAATACCCAGCGGATGCATGTATATACGATATGTTTTCATTGCCATGTCGTACCCCTGTAAGAGTGTTCGAGTTTCTAAATATCCACATGGATTCGACATATGCAATTCTCGAAATGGTTGCACATTAATTCGATTGCACAATCGATAGAGAGTCGAGAAATCCCTAGTAGATACATGTTTCCGTTGCCATGTCGTTCTTCCGTAAGATATTCGAGTTTCTAAATATCCACATGCTTTCCACATTTGAATTATTTGAAAAGGTAGCTCAATAATTTCACCAAAATGAGTTACCTGCCTGCATGTCTCTTGTTAACAGAACGAACATAAGTTTATTTCAACAACCTCTGAAATAAGCTATAAATCTAGCTTTGTATGGTGTTTCATGACTATTCCAAGAATGTAATCCCGGAGTTATACTCCAGGACTGTGTTCTGTTCTATTTCATATGATTAAGTGTCCAGGGTAATATAGGAACCGTGAACACTCTCGTGTTCTGGCACATGAAGGCATCGTCGTGATATGACTGAAACAAGGGTAAACACGGTGTTAAACCCTACTACTCACACACTATTGATAAGATTGGTGTGAGAGAAGGCCAGCTGTGTTGAGAAGGTATGCAAAAATAGGTGACGAAGAATAATTCACTTAATTCGAGGTACTCGGGTGACGTCTAACCAAACTGAGTCCAGGGTGAGTCTTCACAATAATTGTAGTTGGATACAGACCGTACCTGGCCTGAGGGAGGGAGCACTTTCCGACCCCGCGATTGTTATTTTTTCCTACATGTATCTCCGGAACGACAGAACATTGAGAGCTGAGACCCCGTGAATTTCTAGATTATCATATGGAGTCATTTTGAGACTATTCGCATTGGGTAATTGAAAATGGCGGCAATGTGGGGTATCAGAAAAGTGATATTTTCGTCAGATTTCTTCAAACCTTTTGCTTTTCTGCATGGAAAAAGTGGGTGAAACTGATTTTATTTCATATCAGTTTAATATTTACTAATCGATCATGCAGTTTTTGCGAACAAAACATAAATACAAGAAATAAAAACTTCTGGCCGAAAAATCGTCCAAAACTACCTACTTTGAAAATGACGTCACTCTGACTGTGGCAAGTTTCAGTCCCCTAGACTTTGGGATAGCGGAAATATATAGGGGACACTCCCCCCCCCCCGCCCTCTCCGGGCTGCGGTACATCAGCATCCATATAAGGTTAACAATGGTTCCAATGCTAAAAACATGAAATTACACACCGACGAAAGTCGTTGTAATCTGACGTGCTGATTCAAAAATTGTAGACAATCAAGCGTATTTTGGTTTATCACTAGGTTTACCCATTTCTCCACCAATGGAAGTTTGCAGTCTAGCTCCAAGTGCACAATGATAGTATTATGACACACTGAATTAAAAGTACGAAACACTTACAACACTATCGCGACATAAATGCTCTTTTTACCATCTCAATTTTATGGCCGCTGTCAGTGAATTTTCAGTTACCATTTATGGATCATCCACCAGTTTTGCCTCATAAGAAATTCAATGGGATCATGCACATGCATTTGGATTACGAATTCAAGAGACTACTTAACGGTCCATGTAATAAACACGAGGGTCAGACTTTATAATTCATAGTAAGTCTTGTTTTCAAGTCTTGTTTCAACAGGATTGATTTATTTACCATCTACCATACCATCTGCATGACCGGTTGCATGACCAGTGACGATCTAAGCTTACCAGTCTCAGTTCTCGTTCTGTCTGGTCTGGTAGTCCAGACAAATTTTCTAGCCTCTCTCCAAAAGGGAAAGATAATCGAGATCTGAGGCTTCGAAACGCGGTCGCTTGTGATACTGGGGCTATTGTGAGCCTATTTGCCAAACAACCTGAAGCGACGATAATGGATAACTTCGACGTGGAGACTGTATAATGTTTGGGTCTGTCCAGGCCTGCCCCTCTCTCCTTTAATATTTTTCTTATCCCTTGAGCTGGAACTTACTATTTTATACGCTTGGATCAAGGTATACCAAAACATATATACATAAAAAAGCAGATGTTCACTATGATGAATTACAAGCGTCTAGTCCGTCATTCATAATCCAGCCGTCGTCCATTAGAGAATATCCGCGTCCATAATCCAAAGACCTATTCCATTTTCCACATAACAGTATTAGCACCAAATTCAAAAAGACAATCATAGTATACATAAACATAGGCTTGTTTCCTGCAAGAGAGAAGCGGTCAACAGTTTTCAATGATGCCGGCAATACATCATGATGTTCCAAAAATATCAAATCCGTATCGCTGATCAGTATTCTTAATCCATAATATTCGTTGTAAGTCGTCATCTAAAGAATGATGTATCTCAGTCACGCTTTGATTGTGACTGTTCATATGAGTACCATGAGGATCTTGAAGTACATGGGTTCATACGGCCCCTAGCCCCGGGTTAAGCGGAATTAGACACAAGTTACGAAACGTAGCGCCATAGATCTTGCACGCTACGTTCGTATTTTGCTATCAGCATGCGATATGTATCGCCAAGTTTGAGAAACTTTGAGTGGAGGCGCTTGATGGAATAGCCCTGTTTTATAAGTTTCTGCAACAATGTTTTGTGACGTTGATTAAAATCATCACATTTAACACAGGATCTAGCAAATGCTACTAAGCGAGATTTGTATACGCCATATGCAAGTCACAGTGACATCATTTAAAAATGGCATTTTTGGGGTGATTTTTCGTCAGATTTTTTTTAGTTCTCATTTATGCGTTTTCGTCCGAAAAAATACATGATAAATTAGGAAATAATAGTCTGATGTGAAATGAAAAAGTTTTGCCCACTATCCATTAAAGAAAAATGGGAAAACTTCATTGTTCTGGTACGCCACATTGACGTCATTTTGAATTTTCCATCGATCCTCTGTTCAGGGGTTATGCAAACAGGCTGAAAATAAACTACAAAGTCACGGAGTCTCATCTCTCATTTTTTTGTCGTTTTGGAGATAGGGGAGAAAGTTTGACAGGTGGGGGATAATGCTCCGCAAAATTGAATGTGAAGAAATTGAAAAATCTGGAAAAAAATTAGTTTCGTAGGATATGACACCATATGCTGTTTTCTCGTCAAATGCTTACTCTTGCTTAGGCACACTCTTCTCACATAAATGTTTCGGTTATGATGCTCATGTTTGCCTCCAGATATTATATCGTCATTGTACGTTGTGCAAGTCTGCACATAATTACAACACGCGTTATCTCTTAGTCGTTGTGTAGCATATCACAAATAGCGAGTGAGAGAGAGGAATTCTCCAATAGTCTTCTATAGTTCGTAGATATAATTAAACATCACTGAAAACGTGTTAAGTCAAGTAATTAGTCAAATTCCGTGAGAAAGGCATAGCAAACGGAAAATTATATAGCGACTTGTATCTGTCATCTATTTGTGTCCACACTAAGAACGGTAACAAACAATACGTTACGTGAACTCGCATACTCAGCTCATGACTAACATCTTTATAATTAAAAATAGAGAAGAATGTATACCCAACACCAGATATGCCCCGCCCTATGCACCCACCATGTACACGGTATCAACAGGTCCGTTTTTATGGGCCATGAAGTTGACATTTGACCTCAAATAATTTGACCTCATTGTAGTCACATGTTCAACATAATATTCCAACGTAGTCTGGGAAATGTCAAGATCAGTAGTGTATACCTCGAAATACTATGTAATGTGAACTTGAATTTTAACTTATTGACATCCAAATTAATAGGCTTCTATAGGACGAAACAGACAAGATTCAGGTGAATCTGATCATCAAGAAAATGGTTGTTGTGGGTTCATCTGACGAGGATACAGCTCACCAATCCCCAGTGTACGAGTTGTCACAGTGAAACAACCCACCAATTACCAATATACGAGCTGTCAGAGCATTTCCATCATAGCTCTCTAGATTTGTATCTAATACCGCTTATGCCGGCGCTAGGGGCCGTGTGGTCATGTCATCCAAGTTGCCACATGAAATATATTGCTGTCATGTTTTACCTGAAACTGTAAAGAAATCCATGACCTCCATATTCTAGAAATGCATTTTTGGTCGATATTTCTATCAGATTTTCAGATTTTTCACATTTTCCGGACAAATTACAGATTAAATTATAAAATAATTATCTGTTAATTAATCATTAATCATGTTGAACAATGCTATTTTGAGCAACGCTAGCTGTAAAAATGCAAACGTTGTGTAGGACCTATTCAGTGGTAATCTCATGTTTGCCTTTCCGAAATAACCCATGAGCCTTTGCTGGGATGAGCATGCCAATTGGCTCCAGATGTCCCTAATATGATACGCTATAAACTCAAGTGGTGTCATCTCTGAATGTTCGTCGTATTGGAGATAATGTAAAATTTATATCATGTCCACATCCCCGTGTCTGATAAGATAAAGCTGATGGGCAAAAACTTCTAGGGACACTTTTTGTCCCCCGCCGCAACGCGGCCGGGGACTTTAAAATGGTTCTTGATTCTATGTGTCCGTGCATGTCCGTGCATGTCTGTTCGAATGATTACTTCCTAACGCTTTGTTGGATTCTTCCGAAATTCGGCATACGCATTCCTTGCGACAAGACACCAGTCGGTATCGCGTTTCAGCAACATCTGCCTGAAGGTGGCGCCACTGGGTCAAAATGGTTCTTGCTTCTATGTGTCCGTGCGTGTCCGTGCATGTCCGTGGATGTCCGTGCATGTCTGTTCGAATGATTACTTCCTAATGCTTTGTTGGATTCTTCCGAAATTCGGCATACGCATTCCTTGCGACAAGACGCCATTCGGTATCGCATTTCAGCAACATCTGCCTGAAGGTGGCGCCACTGGGTCAAAATGGTTCTTGCCTCTATGTGTCCGTGCATGTCTTTTCGAATGATTACTTCCTAACGCTTTGTTGGATTCTTCCGAAATTCGGCATACGCATTCCTTGCGACAAGACGCCAGTCGGTATCGCATTTCAGCAACATCTGCCTGAAGGTGGCGCCACTGGATCAAAATGAATCTTGCTTCTTTGTGTCCGTGGATGTCAGTTACAAGCGATAACTTCCAAACGCTTTCTTGGATTCTTTCGAAATTTGGCACACGCATTCTTTATGAGAAGACGCGGTTGCGTACTGGATTTCAGTAAGATTTGCCTGAAGGTGGCGCCACTGAGTTTCGCTTCTTCATGCCCGTTCCAGTTAAAATGGGTCTTGCTGTCTTTGTGTCTTTGACTGTTCAAATCCTTCACAGGCGATAACTTCCAAAAGATGTGTCGGATTCCTTCAAAATTTAGCATATACACTCCTTGTGACCAGACATGGGTTGGTATTGCGTTTCAGCAAGATCCACAAGAAGGTGGCGCCACTGGGTCTTGTTCCAATCTTCTGTTCATGTCCGTGGTTTCCATTCAAATTCTTCACAAGCGATAATTTCTAAATGCGTTGTCTAATAATTAGGCATCCCTAAATGCGTTTGTCATTTGTTCTTCTTTCTTCCGCTTCTCGCTGTTTTGAATTTCATGTCGCTTTAAATGAAGGACACCATTTTCTTATATTTGCTGTCGAGTCCTTCTATTCCACATCATATGATTTACACTAAAGCTTTTGCAGGAACCATATTTTTTTTCAGAAGTATAATATGAAATAACTGGCAGGGGAATCCCGCAGTACCGAACCTGTGTTAGTTTTGAATTTTGTGTCGCCTTAAATGAAGGACATTTCCTTCAACTTTGCTATGAAATCATTCTATTCCACATCATATGATTTACCTAAAGCTTTTGCATGAACCTTATTATATTTCAGAAGTATAATATGAAATAACTGGCGGGGAAATCCCCGCAGTACCGAACCCCTGTTTTTTTTAAATTTCGTGTCATCTTAAATGAAGGACAGCATTCTCTTCAATTTTGCTATCAAATAATTGTATCTCACATCATATGATTTACCCTAAAGCTTCTGCAGGAACCATTTGTGTCCACAGTGTAACTTACTATATTAATTACAACTGAGTTCCTAAAGTTCGGGTGCACACTGTGCATATGATCAATTGAATTGAATTGAATTCCACCTTGTGGTGTTTACCCCTCGGCTATTTTGGCCTCGGGGTATTGTCGTTGCCATGTACGTCCGTCCGTACGTCCGTCCGTTACCGCATTTTAAGCAAAACCGCTTGAGACACAACCACCAAATGTTGTACACTTATTTATCTAGTGCTAAATCAGACGCCTATCGAAATTGGCTCCCCTCGGCCCATATTTTACAGAGTTATGCCCCTTTACAGATATAATAATTTCTATTTCTGTCCTATATGCTTGAATGTAACCAACTATATCTACAGAACTGTGTTCGATATAGCTATTATATTTGAAAACTTATTTATATTGTTGTATTCTAGAAGCTAACAAAAAATTACTCGCCTCGGTCCTTATTTTACAGAGTTATGCCCCTTTTCGGGTGCAGTTATCTTTGATTTTGTGATATATGGTTGAATGTTACCAGTTATATATAATTACAGCTACCAAATTATGAGGAAACTTTTTTATCCAGTTGTATTCTAGATACCTGCAAAAAATTTAGTTGTCTCGGCCCGTATTTTATGGAGTTTTCGGATGTAACAATCTCCAATTTTGTGATCTGTACATGTAGTTGAATGTACAAGTTATATCTGAAGACCTGTGTTCAGTATAGGTGCTAAATTTGGGAAACTTATTTATCTACTTGTATTCTTACCCCTCGGCCATTTCGGCCTCGGGGGTATTGTCTTCACAATGTATGTCCGACCGTTACCGTACTGAGTTTTAGGCAAAACCGCTGGAGACACAGCCACCAAATATTTTTAGCACTTATTTATCTAGTGTTAAGTCAGATGCCTATCGAACGTGGCTCCCCTCGGCCCATATTTTACAGAATTATGCCCCTTTATAGGCATATTAATTTCTGTTTCCGTCCTATATGCTTGAATGTAACTAACTGTATCTGCAGAACTGTCAAACTTAGCATGCTTAATTGTATACTACATGTACATACACTGATCTGTTGATACATCCATACACTGCAAATTGTAAATTACGTTTAGCTTAAATCGTCCCACATAGTTCTATCTCTTCCCCAATTCACACTACACATGAGTCTAAATCACTTGGGGAAAGCCGGGGGTTTTGATTAGATCAATCTCATGTTCGGACTGTGATAGATGATGGCATGCAGTTGTCAGTGTGGTTGTTTCATGTACAGGGAGCTTTCTATGGCTTTCATGTCAGCACACCTACCACTACCCTCAAGAAGAGCATGTCCCCATCCTCAGGGCGCCGATCCGCACCCTCTATCTCCCAAACTAGCCCTCGCCCGACCCTCATATATTGTCTTTGAGCATATATATCTCCAATATATCTTGGCAGAAGCTGAAATGTGTGTGTTGTCTGCAATATTGGGATAATATTGGGATAATTGCAACCCCAAATGGTTTCAATTTATCAGGCACAGACCCATGTTTTTGTATTTGGTAAATGGATCCCTTGTCTACATGTATATATTTATGTCTCCCCAACATAGTTGGGGGGAGACATCTAGTGATCCACATATAGGTGGTGCCACCTGGGGGTAAATTTAAAATTGTTTCCAGACAATAACTTTTTAATACTTAATAATGAACTTGGTATACATGTACCTTACCTGAAGGTTTCAATTGGTATTGTTTTTCTTGTCGATCTGCTCATAGGTGGCGCCACCTGTAGGCCAAGTTAACATTTTCTATTTCCAATGTCAAGGGATCTTGCTTCAAGATCTCGGTTGGGATTATTTTTTATGCCTATCTGCTTACACATGGCGCTACCTGAGGGCCAGGGTAAAATTGCATTTCCGGACAGTAACTGTTGGACCTTAATGGATTCTTTTAAATTTGGTATGCGGGTACCTACCCTCAAGTTATCTTATGAGGCCATGTTAATGATGTTTTTCCTAAGTTTTACGTTTTTACTTTCTTCACATATGATGAATGTTTCCTTTACTAAAGATGCAAAAGGCATGCCTCCAATCGTATTCGATCGACTGTATCTAGTTGCATATGCATTCCTTGTGACAAGATGTTGATTGGTATTGCGTTTCAGAAAGATCTGCCTGTAGGTGGCGCCATTAGGGTTCTTTCCGTTCTTTTGTGCTGCAAGCAATAACTTTGAAACGCTTTGAAATGTTGCTCGAAATTTGGTTTCCGGGCAATAACTTGAGAACTGCTCATCAAATTCTTCTCAAATTAGGCATGCATATACATTGTACCTTGCCATGAGATGTTGCTTGGGAGTGCGTTATCCGCTTCCGCTCAGAAAGTGACGCCACCTGATGACAAAATCTGAAATTTGTTTTTGGCCAATAACTTGAGAACTGCATGCTCATCGGATTCTTCTCAAATTTAGCATGCATTCACCATGCCAGGTGATGTTGCATGGGATTGCCTTTCACTCACTTGCACTTACAGGTGGCGCCACCTGGTGGCAAAATCCCAAATTTGTCTCCGGGTAATACCATGACCTAAGATGTCGCTTGAGATTGCATTTCGCCCACTTGCGCTTATAGGTGGCGCCATCAGGTGTTAAAATCAAAATTTGTTTTCAGCTATTAACTTGAGAACTGCTCATCGGAATCTCCTCAAATTTAGCATGCATGTATCATGCCAGGAGATGTTGCATGGGATTGCGTTTCGCTCACTTTTACTTACAGGTGGGGCCACTTGGTGGCGAAATACCAGATTTGTTTCCGGGTAATAACTTGAGAACCGCTCGTCAGATTCTTCTCAAATCTGGTATGAATATATCATGACATATGATGTCGCTTAGGATTGCGTTTCGCCCACTTGTGCGTACAGGTAGCACCACCTCGTGTCAAATCTAAATTTGATTTCGCTCATCAGGTTTTTCTCCAATTTAGTATGCAGGTACCATGCTATGATATGTCCCTTGAGATTGTATTTCACCTGCTTTTGCATACTGGTGGCGATACCTGGTGGAAAAAAACTGAAATTTGTTTCTGGCAATAATTTGAAAACTGCTCATCGGATTCTTCTCAAATTTGGTATTCATGTGCCATAAGATGTCATTTGGGATTGTGTTTTGCACACTTGTGCATACAAATCTAAATTTGGTTTCCGGGCAATAACCCCTTTTCAGATTCTTCCCAAAGTGTGTATGCTGATTCACCATGTCATGAGATGATCCTTGGGATTGCATTTCGCCCACTTGCACCTACAGGTGGCGACACCTGGTGGCAAATTTCAGATAATATGCCTTGAGATGTCACTTGGGGTCGCTTCTCGGTTACATAATTTCCATGCTTCATTCAAGCCTTATTTACAGAAGCAAAAAATGTTCAGTCAACCGTTCTAAGTTGATTTTAAAACTTGGGAAGGCAGAATTAAGACCCTCCGCATCCAACGCCTATGAAGTATAGCAGTTGCCTCCCTCATGTATATCCCCTCGAGATCAACAATGCTAAAAAATATTGCTGCCATTTCGGCAGGGGACTTGGCATGCTCTGGCTGCTTGTTGGTATTATACCGTGCGCACCTTTTAAATTATATATTCCCATAATAATATATTTTGCTTTCATCCGCTAGGACTATACTTTTAATAGGTTGAACTACATATATATATTGAAGATGAACCAGATTTTAACATTCCTTATATATGCCTTAATGAATTATCTTGCGCGCTAATATTATTCTAAGACTCATACATTGTAATAACGTAATATACAAGTTGTCATTCAGACAATACACTCTTCATTTATCCGCTATTCCTTTTCAATCTTCTTGTGATTTATCTGTCTTTGTAGATGTGCTGTTTCTGTTGTTGGATCGGACTCTTCGTTCTCTCACACATCCTTCCAGTTGGAACCGTGGGGGAATGTCCTGCCCCGTCACCCTGCACATGTTCCGATCGACAGCTGTATTGTTCTTCAAAAGAGTTAGGTACAATCCCAACATTCGATAAATCAATGGGATACTTCGCTATCGATCTTCGAGGAAACAGAATCACTCGAGTGGAAGACTATGCATTCTCGAACCTTTCTCTCAGTGCCGGAGCAGCCCTTGTACTGGATTTAAGCGACAATCCGATCAACTACATTAATGACTTAGCTTTTGCGGGGCTGGAAAATGCATCGCTCAGTCTAGCATTGCGCCATACTAACCTAGAAGTTTTGCCGAAATCCCTGCGGATTCTGAACAACCTAGTAGGTTTGTCAGTCAGTGGACTTCGCTCTCTTGAGGCATCCATTATGCAACGGATAGGACTGACCTTGACGACATTTACATTTGACATGAAGGCTTTGACAGAATGGCCAACACAGATGAAGTATCTAACAAATCTGAGCAAACTCTTCATCAGATCAGTACCTGAATTACCAGATAATGCATTATCTGGTCTCGAGGAGACCTTGATATTTATCGAAATGCAGAATATAACGCTAAGGCATTCACTCAATATGATTTGTAATCTTCACCATCTGGATGGAATATTCTTACGCGGGGCAGCTGTATACACAGATGATTTGTTCCCCATCTGCGAGAGACCATTGACGAGCGTCCGGCGTGTCTCTCTAACGATCTTTCATCTAGACACGTCTCATTTTCCTGGCATATTAGCGACTTTTCCCGGAGTATCTAGGCTAACGATGTCGTATGGCAACATAAAGCACGTTGACGAAGCTGTCATCTCAAGTCCAAATAATATAACATATCTGCATCTGGAGTACAACAATCTAACTAGGGTACCCTATGCCATAAGGAAAATGAATAATCTCATAGAGTTGAGTTTGAGCAATAACTATATTACGTCCATCGAAGGAGACGATTTCAGTAACATTCCTAAACTTGAGCACATAGATTTGCGAAGTAACCCTCTCGACTTCATATCTGAATTTGCTTTCAAGAACAGCAGCTCCATTCGTTCGCTCGACTTGAGGAACACGAATCTGGAAAAAGTTCCAAGGGCTATACTTCATATGCCAGCTATACAGAATGTCAGACTTTCCGGCACACAAATTAAATGTAATTGTGATATGGTATGGCTATCTGGATTGACGAGATTGCCGGATATTCAGTTTGATGGGGATTGTTATCGGTCAACAGATACCATTTTCAATTTTGTCCACTCTAAGTTACTTCTTTGTGAGACATCTCCCGTTGGCTGATCAGCTGCCCATAGTCCACCTCAGCAGTTCTTGTGTGGGCAGAGTTCAGCCTACAAGAAAATTGTTCTTTATTGGATCTTGCTGAATTTCTGGGTGACGTCACATATTGTTCGTGCTACTTGTATAATTCTTTATGCATTCACATTGTATTGAATGGCTCCATTTAATTAACGCTTTGTTATTTTTAGCCCACCATCACCAGATGGTGGGCTGTTCAAATCGCTTTTTGTCCGTGGTCCGTGGTCCGTCGTCCGTCCGTCGTCCGTCGTCCGTCCGTCCGTAAACAATTTCTTGTTATCGCGATTTCTCAGGAACTACTGCATAGCTCTCTAGATTTGTATCTAATACCGCTTATGCCGGTGCTAGGGGCCGTGTGGTCATATCATCCAAGTTGCCACATGAACAGGTACAATAAAAGCGTGCCTGAGATACAACACATATAACGAATCGTTAGATTCTTGGTATGTGCTTTAGAATAGGTTAACCAGAAGACTATTCTGTGAAGTCATGTGACGCAGTCAGTATGTCGGCACCTCTTCCCACTTCCCTTATATGTGTTGTAATTTTTTCCTGTATATGGCGAGATTCTGCTGGTGGACGTTTCGTCCCCGAGGCCCGCCCCCTGTACAGACCTTTTGGTCTTTGATATATGTTGGCATTTTGTGGGAAGTTGATGCTGGGTCGACATCGGGCCTTACAGGCTAGTCTTTTGTGTTAAATGCCGTCATTTACATCTGACGACGATACAGCTCACCAATCTCCAATGTACGAGTTGTCACAGCGAAACAGCTCACCAATTACCAGTATACGAGTTGTCAGAGCATTTCCATCATAGCTCTCTAGATTTGTATCTAATACCGCTTATGCCGGTGCTAGGGGCCGTGTGGTCATATCATCCAAGTTGCCACATGAACAGGTACAATAAAAGCGTGCCTGAGATACAACACATATAACGAATCGTTAGATTCTTGGTATGTGCTTTAGAATAGGTTAACCAGAAGACTATTCTGTGAAGTCATGTGACGCAGTCAGTATGTCGGCACCTCTTCCCACTTCCCTTATATGTGTTGTAATCTTTCTCAAATTTGGTACACAGGTTCCCCCTGGGGTCTAGTTGTGCAAGAAACCTTTTTTGGTCCGATTCGAAAATCCAATATGATATTGGAAAATCCAATTCGTGAGCGTGTCGTGGCCGAGTGGTTAGCGTGTTTGACTCTGACCCGGAGTGCTACAGCTGGCGTGGGTTCGCGCCTCGCCAGTGACCGCTTACATATATACTCGCCTATTCACAAGGCGCTGGGCTGATTCAGTGTCCAGGGTAAAATGGACTGATGGTGGAACTAGTTGCTACGCTAGACCTTCGCCAGCGGAGGCACTTGGGGAATAAAGTACCTGGGTGTCTTTCAGTGACCGCTATATAAATTCACTCACAGTAGTACATCGCATACACCGCTAGGAAGCTCACATGGTTAGACTATCACAGCACTTTCAGGATGGTAGTTCGTCCAAATTGTAGAATTGTCTTAATGTACTTTCAGGATAGTAGGTCGTCCAATCGTAGAATTGTATAATAAATGTTCACTTCACAGCACGATAGTCGAGCTATAATAAATGTTGAGTGGTTCCAATTGATTGTATAATAATAAATATGTACTCCTAGCAAGGAGGTGCTCCTACACACAGGAGGGATTTATGAACTATGAACTATGAACTATGGCCACCAGGCAGCCATCTTGGATTTCCCCATGTAACCTTGTTATCGCGATTTCTCGGGAACTACTGCATGGATCTTTCTCAAATTTGGTACACAGGTTCCCCTTGGGGTCTAGTTGTGCAAGAAATCTATTTTGGTCCGATTCGAAAATCCAATATGGCCGCCAGGCAGCCATCTTGGATTTCCCCATGAAATCTTGTTATCGCGATTTCTCAGGAACTACTGCATGGATCTTTCTCAAATTTGATACACAGGTTCCCCTTGGGGTCTAGTTGTGCAAGATACCTTTTCTGGTCCGATTTGAAAATCCAATATGGCCACCAGGCAGCCATCTTGGATTTCCCCATGAAACCTTGTTATCGCGATTTCTCGGGAACTACTGCATGGATCTTTCTCAAATTTGGTACACAGGTTTCCCTTGGGGTCTAGTTGTGCAAGAAACCTTTTTTGGTCCGATTCGAAAATCCAATATGGCCACCAGCCAGCCATCTTGGATTTCCCCATGAAACCTTGTTATCGCCATTTCTCAGGAACTACTGCATGGATCTTTCTAAAATTTGGAACACAGGTTCCCCTTGCGGTCTAATTGTGCAAGAAACCTTTGTTTGATCCGATTCGAAAATCCAATATGGCCACCAGGCAGCCATCTTGGATTTCCCCATGAAATCTTGTTATCGCGATTTCTCAGGAAGTACTGCATGGATCTTTCTCAAATTTGGTACACAGGTTCCCCTTGGGGTCTAGTTGTGCAAGATACCTTTTTTGGTCCGATTCGAAAATCCAATATGGCCACCAGGCAGCCATCTTGGATTTCCCCATGAAACCTTGTTATCGCGATTTCTCAGGAACTACTGCATGGATCTTTCTCAAATTTGGTACACAGGTTCCCCTTGGGGTCTAGTTGTGCAAGAAACCTGTTTTGGTCCGATTCGAAAATCCAATATGGCCACCAGGCAGCCATCTTGGATTTCCCCATGAAACCTTGTTATCGCGATTTCTCAGGAACTACTGCATGGATCTTTCTCAAATTTGGTACATAGGTTCCCCTTGGGCTCTAGTTGTGCAGGATACATTTTCTGGTCCGATTCGAAAATCCAATATGGCCACCAGGCAGCCATCTTGGATTTCCCCCATGAAACCTTGTTATCGCGATTTCTCATGAACTTCTGCATGGATCTTTCTCAAATTTGGTACACAGGTTCCCCTTGGGGTCTAGTTGTGCAAGATACCTTTTTTGGTCCGATTCGAAAATCCAATATGGCCACCAGGCAGCCACCTTGGATTTCCCTTTGAAACCTTGTTATTGCAATTTCTCAGGAACTACTGCATGGATCTTTCTCAAATTTGGTACACAGGTTCCCCTTGGGGTCTAATTGTGCGAGAAACCTTTTTTGGTCCGATTCGAAAATCCAATATGGCCACCAGGCAGCCATCTTCGATTTCCCCATGAAACTTTGTTATCGTCATTTCTCAGGAAGTACTGTATGGATCTTTCTCAAATTTGGTACACAGGTTCCACTTGGGGTCTAGTTTTGCAAGATACCATTTTCGGTCCGAATCGGAAATCCAATATGGCCACAAGGCAGCCATCTTGAATTTCTCCATGAATCCTTGTTATCGTTATTTCTCAGGAACTACTGCATGGATCTTTCTAAAATTTGGTACACAGGTTCCCCTTGGGGTCTAGTTGTGCAAGATACCTTTTTCGGTCCGATTCGAAAAAACCAATATGGCCACCAGGCAACCATGTTGGATTTTCCCATGAAACCTTATCGCGATTTCTCAGGAACTACTGCATGGATCTTTCTCAAATTTGGTACACAGGTTCCCCTTGGGATCTAGTTGTGCAAGATACCTTTCCTGGTACGATTTGAAAATCCAGTATAGCCACCAGGCAGCCATCTTGGATTGTACATTCACTTTCATACTAACTTCGCTCATTTCTCTTGTATAATAACAACCGACCTAAGTACAGTTTCTAGAAATCTTGAAACTCCTGAAACTTAGATTATATCTTGCTGTTTTTCAGTGACCTTTTCCGATCCTTTTCGCTCAGATTCGAAATTCTGTAAACAAAATTACAAATCAATCGTTTGTACTTAGTAACAATGGACAAAAAGATCCTCTAGTCATTAGCTTACAATTATCGGACAATGGTGGGCGCCAAGATCCTTCAGGATCTCTCGTATGGTATTGTGATCACACGTGCATTCGTAACACACGGAGCATATATGAGATCTGATGTACTGACTTTTGCAAGAATCACTCACGAATGAAAACTTGATACCCATGCTTCGATAATGCGCCATAGTACACTATACGTTGTGTTTGCGCGGAGTGTTGTCAATCTATCCGGCTGGTAAACTTTTACAGATAACAGGATTGAAATAAAAAAAATATATATATATATATATATATGTATATATATAAGGTGTTTTTCTAACTATTCAATGCTAGTGAACCTGAAACGTGATGACGTTTTATACCACTTCTATTCCGTAATGCAATGTACGTTCATAACAAATGACAGATGGGGATCATGATAATAATGTTTATTTACTCTACCACCTCCCTCATGTAACACGACGTCATTTTAATAGGCAACGCGAGGTCACTGGAATGGCAGACGTAAGTCTTTAAATTGGTGCGTCAGGTTACATACCCGATTTCAGGCCTTGCGGCACATGTACTGCGTTGACAAATTAATTTCGTGTTATATAGGCGACGTTAGATTTCTGGATAATTGACACCTAACATGTAGATAACGGATGTACACTTCATCGCGTGATTGTAAGAGGGAAATGGACTACTGACCTGACAAGGACTACTCTCACCGATCACTGTTGTCGATGATTACTTTCTTTTCGCATAGTACAGTTAATTGGAGCGATATGCATGAGGTGGGAAAAATTGACGTCTAGTGACTCGCGAGCGCCCATATGACTCTACAGGAAAGCTTTCCTCGGCACATTCAGACCCAAGAATACGGTGGATTCTTGGACGTAGCCTTAGTATCTCAGCCGCGCTGTTATTGCAGGTGTCCAAGCGCGGACTATGAAGTATCCACACGACCCGTAGAACTGGCTTAAGCGGAATTAGATACGCTAGCTCGGGAGCTGTGATGACAAAACAGCTCAAATGAAAAACTCATTTGATATTAATGAATGAGCATCAAGGACATCTGATGGAGTAAATGTGTCAACATAGGGTAAACCTGGTAGATGCAAATATAATACAATGACCCTGAATGTAAGAAAAAAAATCTATAAATCTACTAATATGGTCACATAACAATTTCTACAGAATAAGGGTGATCAACCAAGGAAGGCTCTGAGATATGATAAATTCGTTATAAGTCGCCCTTACGGCGAAACACGGGGTGAAAACAAATTCCATCCCGTATTACCCCGCAGGGCTGACATAATTAATTTTATTTGGCTTCAGGTCTCAGATGGGCGTGAAAATTTCTTTCCGTCTTGGGCGATGTGTGTTCTTTTCCATTTCTAATTTATTATCGCCATGACCTTTCAACCAAAACTGCGACCATTGAATGCCGACAAATAGACCTACACGAGTTATAGCATGTAAAATGTATGTTTCATTTTCCCAATCCCATTGTGCGTTATCTGCCTTTTTAACAATAGTTATTTGCTTCATGTCACCTTCTCAGATTCCCTAGCTATCTTGATAAACTGTTAGAGTTTAAGCAACGTCACTTCCTCTCCTGCAATCCACTTAACTGGCCTCACCACAGTACAGCGCGCTATTCTGGTGGAACCTGCATATGGCGTATACATATCTCACCTAGTAGCATTTGCTAGATCCTGTGTTAAATGTGACGATTTTAATCAACGTCACAAAACATTGTTTCAAAAACTTGCAAAACAGTGTTATACCACCAAGAGCCTCCACTCAAAGTTTCTCAAATTTGGCGATACATGTCGCATGCTAATAGCAAAATACGACCGTAGCGTGCAATATTAGTGGCGTTATCTTTCGTAACTCGTATCTGATTACCCGGGGCTAGGGGCCGTATGAACCTATGTTCTTCAAAATCTTCATGGTGCTCATATGAACAGGCACAATCAAAGCGTGAATGATATACATCATTCTCTAGATGGCGAATTTACAACGAATATCATATGGATTAAAAATACTGATCAGCGATACGGATTTGATATTTTTGGAACATTTTTGCCTGCATCATTGAAAACTGCTGACCGCTTCTCTCTTGCAGCAAATTAGCCTATGTTTATGTATACTATGATCATTGTCTTTTTGAATTTGGTGCTAATAATATATGGAATATTGAATAGGACATTGGATTATGGACGCCGTTATTCTTTAATGGACGATGGTTGAATTATGAATGACAGATCAGACGCTTGTAATTTCAGGAAGAAGTTAAGCTTTCGATCGAAACTGGGACTGTACAGTGGACACAAAGAAACAAACAAGCAAACAAATACAGAGACTGTTTAGTGAATCATTGCAAGATATTTACATTGTTGTAGAAATATGCAAAACCCTCTCAGCTCAACAGAAATGACATTGGAATAGATAGGGGCATACAACAAAAATTCTGCATCAAAGCGAAAATGTAACTTCTGTTCGTCTTACTTGACCTTAAATCAAATAGACTCATTCAGGCGTTATCTGAAAATCTGATAAATATAAATCTTTTTATATGGCTAGTGTTTCCTATCGCCCTATAATTTCTGTGTTAATCCGACACGGGGGATCGCCATCTTGATTGGCATCCATACCACAACGTGATATGGTGACCTACCAGTTTTCGGATGTGTAGAACAGCGCTAATTTATACGAAAGGTTTCAATGAAATTCCATGTTGAACACGTATTAAATAGCACTCGAATGGCACGTTTCAGACGATAATGGTATCTCGTTCTTGAAAGTATTTACACTTTTCTGTGGCTCTGTGTTGAACCCTTCGGCATGCTGCCCACATGTTGAATTCTGATTCAGCAATAGGCCTCTGTTTTAATCCATGTGTACCGGTATCCACAAAGAATGATCTTGCTGCTACAAAGTTTTTTATATACCGGGGTAAAAGCGTTCGGTGTCCGGTTATTTTCGTTTAGTTTGGCCTAACGAAACGCGAAAGAAACGAAATGTAAATGCGTTCCAAACGCGTTCCGAACGATTATAGGAAAAAAACGCTTTCAATATCGTTTAATTTTTCTTTCATCAAAACTTTTTTCCCTCGTCAAACGCGTTTGCCCTGATCGAAACGCGTTTATGAACGCGTTTTATACACGCGTTTTATAAACGCGTTTCGGACGCGTTTCTCTTTTCGTTCAACTCACGCAAATTGAGGTTTTTGTCGTGTCGGGTAAATATATGTGGCATAGTCTTTAAAATACAAGTTTAAAAACGCTTAGTGCCCGGTAATTTTCTCTTTGTTTAGTTTACTCCGTAAACTAATGACACTAATGAACACAAACGAAACTACCTGTATTTATACACGCTAGCTAATGGAAAGCTATTCTAACCTAGCGATCTGATGGGAATATTCGATATCGTTTCGTTTATATATTGCGCTAAGCTTAAATCTTTTCGCTCACCCAGCGAAACAATGCTTGTCTTTCCGTACCAAGCAAAATGTGACCAAGCAAAAAGCAGGCTTGCGATACCGAGCCAAAAAAAAGCGTTTCGCCTGACCTTGACTCCATGCAGCTTTTGATCAACACTCAGTCGCCGAACCATTGTACAAATAAAAATAAGAAACAGACCAAATAGTATTCTCGCTCGACGAAGCAACCGTGGTATGGACGGGAATGCTTATTTAACAACAACAACAACAATAAAACACGTTCTGAAACGCGCTTCCAAGCTGCGTTTCAAACGCGTTCATAAACGCGTTTGTGAAACGCGTTTCAAGCGAAACGAAACGAAAGATAAATGAACATACCGATGATCAAACGCGTTTGCGAGGTATAAACAAACGCGTTCTTTGAGAAGCAAACACAACGAATACAAAACGCGTGCACAGCGCTATTGAAACGCGTTTCAAACGCTAATAGAACGATAATATACGTGAAAACACGGACACCGAACGCTTTTACCCCTGTATCACAAGACTACCTTTTTCCATAATACAAAATTATCATGCTACAAATGTTCATTATCAAAATCAACTCCAAGCTGCATCATGCAGAGTAACTGATAACGGAGACATTAAACCAAATCCTCCCAATTGGAACTTCGTAGTCGCTTTATTATCACCGCGGCGATGAAACTGTGGCAATTCAATAAATCTTCAAAATATAATACAGTTTCCAGCAATTATTCGCAGGTTCCTTCCGAAAGTCGAAAATTTATGCACAAATAGTATACAATCACCTTTCACTGATAAAATAATCATAGACGGACATCTACTCTACATTCAACGTCTCCACCAATCCGTAACGCAGACGTCAACCGCGAATGAACATGTCTACAGACGGAAGAAGACAGTAACATTGCATGGACAGTATCAGTAGCGCCAGAAGAAGTGTTTAAGGTAACTTCGGTGTACACATACATAGACTGAAGTTCCGATGGTTTCACCAAATGCATCCATCGTCGTGTGACTTTAAGCATGCTACGGTTGATCAATGGATGGCGGACTTGACAAATGGACCTCTATAGACGACTGAATGCTCGTGAAAATTCTTAGATAAGCCAATGAAAATACCGGATTTGATTTTGAAAAAAAATGAATTGACCTATCAATTGGTATGGATTAAATTGTTTACCAATGCTTATCAACAAATCCCTCATGTTCGAGTCTAGCCACAACTGTTCCCATAATATTGCCTTCGGTTGATAGTCACCCGCTTCGTTCATTGAGATTCGTGTGTTATAACCCGTACCGTATAAACGTTCATTTTCATGCCCCTTACCGGTTATTTTCGCTTTTATTAAAGTTCGCGAGGCGGTAAGGAGCATGAAAATGAACGTTTATGTGGTACGAGTTATAACACACGAAGATCAATGAACGAAGCGTGTGACTATCAACCGAAGGCATTATTGATAGAAACAGTTGTGGCTAGTTCGAGTCAAGTTGACCTCATAGACTGACACAGGAGAAACCGATATTGAATCTTTGATAAGAAAACTAGCAGGTGTATCCCTGATGTCCTTATCTAGAACGGTGTATAGGTCGGTTTATAGGTACCATGTACTCTTTGTTCTGATGCTAACAAATGAAATTCTCCTATGTTATCAAATTTTGTTCCTGGTAGATTATGATGGTCCAATGGGAAAATGAATCAACAGTTTGTGTGTTAATATATGTGAGAATCAGACAGATGCCAATGGTATTATTTAACCAGAAGAATAACGCGAACCGTTCACATTCCAAAATATATTAGGTCATCACACAGCGAAAAGAAGGTAAGTCTGTCTTGTATTTAACATATATTTAGCCATTTGCTTTCCAAGCCCCTACCTTAATTACCTTGGAATCTTGTCATCAGTGTTTACGGGTACGCACAGTAGTATGAATCCGCGCAATGTTCACTAAACACGAACTACCGACTTGATTTTGTGCTGACATGGCGCGACCTTAAATCGTCCAGTGCCCCCTATCGGAGGGCCAAATGCACGGTATTCCATGGGCACATTCTGATTTGCATACCCCCCAGTCCTTTGATCTGGAGATCTTGCCTATAATTTATAATCAACTCCCGTTATGAATTTTGTAAAACCAGTTCAAATATCAACAATAGATTTAATCAAATGTATTAGTTTTGCCAGAAAATCAACTTAGTTTCATCGCGCGTTAGTCCTTAATCTAATGTATGATGGTTGATACATCGTGCTATCTCACTGATTTTGCTAGGGCGATGGACGACGGAACGATGGTAGGATGCGGTGGCACAATCCGATGATACGATGGCACAATGCAATAGTACACACCCAGCAAAAAGCTGATAACCATCACCCCGGAAAGTGACGAGTTAGAGCGTTCACCTTTTTTAGGATCTCCCCAAAAAATGATCGCCATCAAGAGTGATGAGCGATGATTGTAAATTTAGGTCATCACCTTTTAAGGGTGATGAGGCAAAATCATCACCCTTAAAAGGTGATATCCCTCACGATTGAAGGTGATGGCTCTACAGTGTCACCTTTTAAATGTAATAACCAGGTCTGATCACTATCAAAGGTTGTTGGACCATCATTTTTTTCTGGCTGTGAACGACGCGATGATACGAAGGCACGATGCGAACACACCATTTCTTCGTCGAAAATTTCTTCATCGTACTATTGCAGCGTACCATCATACCATCGCATCATCATGTCATCGTGCCATGGTGTCATCGTACCATCGTATCATCGCACCATCGTGCTGTCGTGATACGTTTATAATAGGTGTGAACCTCTTTCCGTGCAGGTCGATGACGTTGGAGTAAAGCCAAGATGATATGTAGTTTCACAATGACTATATGTAGTTTCACAATATCTGTAGCCTGGTGGGTATTTACTTACCTGATATCGTCGGCCAAAATTCAAATAGATTGTATTTGCTAATCACAGGAACATAGAACCATCATAATTCGTTTAAAAGGTATGATTCGCCTTGTGAATTCAAACGTGCTATGATTGACCAATGGATGACGAACATGACGGATGGACCTAGACGACTCTGTGGCGGCTGAATGTACGTTAGCCTTTTGTAAACACTGTATTTTTCTTTTATACAGTCCGTTGTATTTTTCTTTTATACAGTCAGTTCATCCAAAAAACTAAGTTCTTTTGCATATGTTGACAATACCTGAGCCGATAAGGTGAAGCTGACCAACTGGTGGACCTTTGATTTGGTGGGGCGGGTTACAGACAGGAGTTCACATCTTGCCTATATTTGACTCGATCATTGTATCATCGTGTCATCACCCCATCCTCCCAAATTGATTAAGCTCGATCTCACCCTCGCCCATGAAACAAACCAGTTAACCAATTAACGGCGTTAACGAATCCCTTGGTTTTTCACGATATAGTTGCAAATCGCCCATTCAAATGAATAACATGATCTCATATATAGCTTTTCGCAATACCACCCGTTCAAAGGGACAGAAACATGAAGCCGTAGATAGGAAAGCTTGTCATGTAATCTGATATGATTGTTTATAGAAATGTGCTTGCTACGGGGCATTACGGCTTTTGTTTACCCACTGTTGCTTTTGTTGTTATTCAGGAAAATGACTCAACATGGCAAAGTCTTGGACATTATTCTCCACTAGACGCTCGATCACTGGAGCAGAATATACTCCACAACTGAACTACCATTACTATATTGATAATATATCTCGCTTGAAATAACCTTGTAATTTTCTCCATATGAAACGGTTAAACCACATAGGGTGACGACACATTTTATTCGATTTTGAGGTCATATAAAGTAATAACAGGCGGTCAGCGGGTGTATTGCTTTTTTCCCATACCCAATCAAACTGTCGAATTCTAAGCCGCATACACGTCTGTGATCGTAAACGGCGTTATCGACCCTCGTACCAGTGAACGATCGTACACCAGTGAAAACGAATACATTTATTACATCACCCTATGCAATTTATCCCCGGTACATCAAACAATTATTATGGACAGTTATTTGAAGAGAATCACCAGCTAGATATATTATAAATATCACGGAGTAATAATAGTCTTTTTTAGAGTCCAATTGGTTACACGCTGCAAAAACGAATTATGCGGACCTTTGACAAGTTTGATTTTTGACAAGCTCCAAAGTAGTTTGTTCATGTCATTGAACAGTCACATCCAAAGCCTGACTGAGATGCATTTGGACTGGCCAGGGATACATAATTTGTTTGAATGATAGACTGAATAATGGCACAACTTATTAAGCCGATATTATATATATTAATACCATTTAGAAAGTAGGTGCCATATATATCCAAATATGCATACGATGACACTTTGTTGATAAAGCATGCTAGCGCTGGATGAGTCAGTCCCGCGCGAGACTGGAACCCGCGCCCTCGGTGTTCAAATCGCCAGCAGTGTATCCAAGCGTTCTAGACCACTCAGCCACCTCATCTTCCACAAAATGGGACGTTTAGAGACTAGATATAGGCCTACCTACATTTACTACCTCTCTGGTAGACTGAATAATGGCACAGATCCTAAAGCCGATATTTAGGAATCGGATTTTGGAGCCAAACGCTCGCGTTCGCCTCTCGCACGGGACTGCACTTCATCCAGCACTTTACCAAGAAAGTGTCATCTAATAATAATTGGATATAAATGATACCTACTTTCTAAATGGCCTTCGTATATATAATCTTTAATTTTGTGCCAAATTTCTCGTTTTTATCATCAAATATGAAGTTTCTACATATATTTCGCGTATTTGCTGTTGACTCAATGGCGACCATTTTGAAAAAATGTATCATAGGACGTACATAGACCATATCTGCAATGAACCAATAGCCAGAAATGTCCGCACTCTTGGCCACTATGTGTTTGCCAAATTTCATTGTTTGTATCATCCAGTGCACATTAATGTCTAATATTTCACGTATCCACCGGAATGTATGTAACAATATTAAATACAGATGTAACAACAAACACATCTTACATAATCCAGATATGAAGTCGCTTACCTTGTATGCATCTGGTTGCTGTAAGTGGTACGACTATATAGCGACTTTCATGGATACATACTTAGATGCATGGATCAACATTCCTATATATATGTTAGACAACATTCTTGTACCAGTGCAGACTAAAACATATCATGTTGCATTCGAAGAAAACGCCAGTAATTATATAGATTGTCAATAGTAAAAAAAAATAGCTCAGTATGACAGAAAAAAATGTTTGTGCATCGAATACCTTGTTCGTGGAGTACAATTAATATGCGTCAGTGTATTTCTATATTCAACGAATCCTAGTATGAGTCTCGAACAGTACATGTATATCAGATATATTTCTGATATATCATTGCCCCTTTTCTGGCCCACACTTGCAGATGTGAACAATCTGCAAGAACAAATGATAGAATTGCGATAATCTCTGACGCAGTTTGTGTCTAATTCTGTTCAAGCCAGGGCAACAATACAAATAAGAGTAAATATGAAGAAAAAAATCTAGTAGGCCTATCATCCGTTTCAAAAATAGAAAAGATAACACACCACAGAATTACCCCCTTGCCCCCGCCTACAACCTTGAATAAAAGCTATTAGAAATATGTTATGTCTTGGCCGAGGGGGCACTTTCCGCCGTGTATCAGATATTTTTTTTTAGATCTGGCGTAAGCCAGAGGCTCCTTAGAATGCTGTAGGGAAATGGACAAACGTGCAAACCGACTCACGGGATAGCCTTACGCTGCATGAAAGTAGTTCCACAGAGATGAGTTTTGGGCATCCTTAGTGGTTGAAAGGCTTTTGTATGTCTATATTTAGTCACTAATAGTCACTTGGCATATATTTGATCCCTTATCTGCATTAAATATTACTCTGTTCATTGTTTTCCCACAAAATATGAGATTAATACGCTCTAAAGTATGGCAGACTGGTATCGTCACTTTACCAAAGCTTGGACTCTGCTGAGAAAGTTATACAGTTTAGCTGGTTAGGTGTATATGTGAGAGATGCTCTACCATAGTTGTAGTGTAGGGGCTGTACAGCATAATTCTGCTTTGAGAAGAGAATGTCAGGCCAAAACCAGGTCATCACGTTAGGAGAGCATTTAAACTTGAATCTGTCTGTGAAAGGTCAGCATTTGTTTGACCCAGAATTAAATCTATCCTCATAGTGATAAATTATCAGGGGTGCAGATTTTACTAAAGATATGGCCACAGGTGAAAGACAAAGTACGGTCTCCAATAATTCGACCATTTAAGAAAACATTTTAGAAGCCAATTCCATTACATATTCTGCCTACATTCAGCTCTGATTGTTCAAAACTGTTCACAGTTAGGTTGCAATACAATATGTGGCCAAAAAAGGTCGTCAAGTTAAAAGTGATTGAATTATTGGAGATCTTACCTTACATATATCTAGACAGTTGAAAATATGTATTTCCACAACATTGATTTCATATATGTATGTGAGTAGTTGAAATATGTATCTCAACAGTGAAAATATGCATAACAACAGCTCAAATGTTTCCGTAGTAAATCTGTATGCCAAGTGCTGATGTGTCAACAGCTGAATTATGTATTTCCATAGTAATTCTTTCTTACTTTTAGGGGACATATGCTCATCCCATTCTATGCAGTGCTGCATCTTCTAAGTGCAAGGTGTCACCTTTATATTAACATGGTTAAGACAAAGTACCATTAGTGATAAGTCAAATGTGATATTCGGGTAATCCACTTCTGTTTTGGCGAATGCTGTGATAGTATGAGTGGTCATTTTCTTGTCATTGGCTAAATATACGTTACGGCCAAGTATCGTCCATCGCTGAAGGAAAATACAACCCAAACTACCGATATACTTTGATTTTGTTCGTTCTGTTTGAAATTGTGTAACTTTTAACTTATGTAAATACTGCCTTGTACATGTAGAATCCTGTGCAAGAAACTCTGACACATACGTGATGGGCACGGGCAGTAGTCCCAAAACCGTGGGTTTCGTGAGAATGTTCGGCAATCTGTAGGGACCGCTAGTGAACCGATTGGGTCGAGTGAGGTATCGATGTAAATCATACGTGAAGGAGTATCCAACGGGCTGGGTGTGACGTGGAACTGACGTCATTTTGCGCATGCGCCGTAGAGAAAGTTTATGGAAATAGACGTTTTGGGGTCTAGGTGGGCCACTAGTGGGCCGATGGGGTCGTATGAGGTATCAATGTGAAGCAGTCGAGAGGGAGTATCCAACGGTCTGGGTGTGACGTGGAGCTGGCGTCATTCTGCGCATGCGCAGTAGAGAAAGGTTATGGAAATAGACGTGTTGGGGTCTAGGTGGGCTACTAGTGGGCCGATTGGGTCGAATGAGGTATCAATGTCATGCAGCCTTGAGGGAGCATCCACCTGGACTAGAGTGTCGTTCGTTGTCAACATTCTGCGCATGCACAGACAGAGAATTGTGGGAAAAAGGTTGTGAAAATAGACGTGTTGGGGTCTAGGTGGGCTACTAGTGGGCCGATTGGATCGAGTGAGGTATCAATGTGAAGCATTCATGAGGGAGCCTCCACTTGGGCTAGTGTGTCGTTCGTGTTCGACGTTCTGCGCATGCGCAGACAGGGAATTGTGGGAAAAGGGTATGGAAATAGACGTGTGTGGGTCTAGGTGAGCCACTAATGGTCCGATGGTGTCGTATGAGGTCTTATTTTGAAGCTCTCGTGAGGCAGCATCCGCCTGGACTAGTGTGTCGTTTGTATTCAACATTCTGCGCATGTCAAAATACTTTGAAAGAGCAAAATTCAGCTATTTTGGTTGAGTCAAGGTTGGATGAGCACCTACTCTAGTGTCTTATTGGACGGAAATTAATTGGGTAATACATGGTTAGCGTAACGTGTGCAACTTCCCTCATTATAGGACTGCCTTTCTTTGGTATGTTCAACTTCATTATGTAGGTACATTTTAAGAAGGGCCGTTCGTACCATAAATCCAAGCGTTTAATAACTTTAAACGTTTAACTTGCACCAACCAATCAGATGTCATGAATTGACATTTGGAAGATGTTTCCTGTCCAAAAGCAAACGTTTGCTGTTGTAACGTCCAATACTTTAGACGTTTCCTGTCAAAAGGCAAACGTTTCCAGTAGGAATATTCGAGACTTTTAAACGTTTCTGGTTTAAGGGAAATCGTTACCGGTTGTGATCGTCCAGTCAGATTGTCTTATTGCTGCTGCGTATGTTCAAACCTCAACATCAACACGTGTCCACTGGTAAAACGTTTCCGCTATGTAGTCTGTTTGAACCAATCAAAATAACCCTTACAAATATTCGCACATATTGTATTCCTCATGCCCACCGTTCACCATGTCCTGCGCAAATTGTCCCAGTGCCAAAGATATTCTCCAAAACCTAATTTGTAAGAACGGTTTTCATTAGTTAAAATACACTACATACCGGAAACGTTTGCCAGTGGAGATTTGCACGTGTTGGTGTAGATGTTGGAATACACGCGGCCCAAATAATAAATCTGATTGGACGATCACAACGGGAAACGTTATCCTTTTAACCAGAAACCTTTAAAAGACCCGAATTTTACTACCGGAAACGTTTGTCTTTTGACAGGAAACGTCTAAATTCGCGAATTTACAACTGGAAACGTTTGCTTTTTAAAAATGTCAGTTCATAACATCTGATTGGTTGGTTCAAGTTTAAACGTTTAAACTTTTTAAAGCTTCACAATTTTTAAACGTTTAAGAAGTTAAAACGTTTAAAGGATGCGTTTATGGCGCGAACGGCCCTTCATATACCTTGTCACAGGATGTAACTTGTGATTGCGTTTTAGCCACATACATTCGTGCCTGGTGTCACTTGTGCCTAACTTGGAATTAAATATATAATTGTGCGTTTATTTCATTACAAACTTATCCCCCAATAAGCCAGCTACCAGATCTCATTAAAGCCCACAGGCTCTAGTTGTACTTTGTCTTTTCTGTGCAATGCATAGGTCATCATCATTGGTCATGTTCCTCCTGGGGTTAAGACACCCGATGGTTTCCTGTGGTTTTATCCGAATTATAACAAAATGTTAAACAGCATCGTCTCCAAACATACAGACGTCATCGTGGCTATGCACTTCGGACACGACCACGAGGATGAGTTCAAAGTATACTTCAACCTCCAAGGTTTGTGGTCCATGAGTCTATATCTGATCCCATGGTTTGATCAATCTATCTTTTGGGTCTTACTTCTCACGAAGTATGACTAATTGATGTCACAACTAACGTAAAAAGCTGTATTATGGCATATACGGATATCTGGATAGGTGTTAGCGGTTATATTTGAGATTCCATATTGAACTGACGGTTTTTCTTTGGATGCTAACTGTAATACCCGAATTTCGCATATAATCATGATTTTATTTGCAATGCATATATGTCTGAGATTCATTGTTTTCCATTCCATGATACTGATGCAATCCTGGATACTAATCTCACAGCAGTTATTCTGTCCTCCAGGTGAACCGACTGTCCCAGTGTTTCTGGCACCGTCGATAACACCATGGAGATACATTGGAGCAACGAAGACTGGCCGTGCACGTAATCCTGGAGTGCGATTGGTCAAGTACGACCGCCAGACCGGTCACCATACTGATTACTTACAATACTACCTTGACCTTGAAAATGCCAATCGGGAAGGTCAAGCAAACTGGCAACTTTTGTACCAGGCAACGTCAGACTATACGATTGATGATGTATCAGGTAGTTCACTCGGCAAACTCCGGGAAAGGATGTTAAACTCGGACAACGACCTGCAGGATTACTACAAGAGAATGGTTGTTGGGGGCAACACAGAGTCAAAATGTCAAAAGGATTGTCGTATTCCGATATATTGTGGAATGCGTCAATTTGACCTCCAAGAATATGAAGACTGTGTGAACAAACTAAGCCATTCGCCGAGGTATTTTGCCGGTGTTATGATTTCTTTTGTTTCGGTGATAATTACTCTTGTTTTTGTAGTTTAGCTTAAACTTTATTTGGTTTGCGGAGTTTTTGTGTAGCATTCCAGACTAAGCAAGCATGTATACAGATCTGTTCATCAAATTACACTGAATCTTCTCATAACTACAATGTCACGGTTAATGGCCGCGAATTCCCTAAGATACTGTGAGGTTCCGCCGACACCCGCTGCCCCGCCACCACACTTCATAATGTAAAATGTCATATGCTTGAACACTTCCAGAGACGCTCGTATAGGACACGGATAGTGTCAATGACAACGTAACAACCGGACTGAAATGCGATACCGTGCTACCTTGGCTTGTGTATTTCGCACAATTTAAGTTCGCAGCTCTTTGGGTACATTTGTAGTTTTGATATTGGGATAGATCTCTAATAACTTAATTATAACTTAATTATTACTAACTCATACTGCATTTTACATAATTTACACTTGTTTAACTACAACTGTTTCTTTTCTTTTAAGGTTAATTCTATGATAATCAAAAACAACGTACCAAATTGATGTGAAGCAATAAAGAACCGATTTATGATTGTTAATTCCCTGGTTCCTCTAACATAGTATGAACGAATCGTTTGTCTTAAAGTGTTATAGTGAAAGAATGAAAGGAAAACTAATACTAGTTTGAAGACCCGAATGAAAACCATGTCCTTCGAACTCCCAGCAGGGTTACTCTCCCCATTACAGGGACGGGGGAACAGGGGGACCGGGGGCCTTGCTCCCCCCCCCCAAATATTTTCAGCAACAAAAAAAAAACACACAAAACACAAAACAAAACAAAAACAAGGCAGAGAAAGAAAAGTGAAGCGGAAAAACATATCTGTATTGAACGCAGATTTTACTTTTCAAGAAGCATGAGGGGCATATCTTTGCTCTTTCGCATTCACAAGATAAACTGTGTTCAGCTCCACAACAAGTAGAAACAAATTGCGTTAGTGATATGGTCAAGCTCAATGAACCATTCGATTGGAAATCATTTATACCTCCGAACATCATAACTTTCTTCACAGCGAATATCTATAAAAAATGTTTACTCAGGCGAAGATTTTTAGTTTTATTGCCCGGAAATACGCTAGAAAGCGTCCCCGGTCATCTAAGACCCCAGAAGCGTCCAGGGCCTAGGCGGCCCCCGAACCTTCACCCACTTGTGCTGTGATAATGCCCCCCCCCCCCACCAATCACCAATTGCTTCCGCCGTGCCTGCATAAGTCTTGTCAATTATATTACTGCTGGACGCCACTTATTATGTAACCTTGATTACAAACGTATATATTGCCAACCGCGGAGAGTCTTTATCAAACGTAGTCAATACAAAGGTATTCGATTCCACACTGTTAGCCTTGGCCGTTAATACTTTTTTGATAACTAATCATGGCTTACTTTTATTTGCCGTGTAGGCCTACTAAGACCAGGCAGTGATGAATTAGGCTCACTCAGGGCTGCATTATGACGATATAATATGCAGAACACTGCTGATAATCTCACTAGTTTAGAAAGATCTTAGCACAGTCATATGTCAGAATAGCCTTGCTGCAAAATATAGCAAAAGACGTTTTGGCGGTCAAAATGGTTGACTACATGTATGATAAGACGCCTCAGACTGCATCTTATTGGTGGACTGGGGGACTTCGATGATAAATATACATTACGACCATGTTGTTTTGATATCGGCCTCAACCCGAGTTGCCCATATCAATCCAAGACCGCAAGAAATATAATCTAATTGTCATGTTCCAATTAAGCACAAATGTATCGATGACAGTTAAATAATCAAATCTAAAATCCAACTGTAGGCTTATTCGTGTACCGGTACCCCGAATGTTCGAAAATTTGATTCTCGGTAAAATTTGTAGACACCACCGGAACACAATGTATTCATTTCCTGACTGCCCAGAGTTGTCAGGACTGTCATTGAATAGGTAGATATTGCACAGAACACAACTTCAACCAAGTTTTACAAAGGAATGTTGAAATCATACGAGAAAAGATCGTGACCGAGCTCGCCGCAACTCACCGGTGAAGTTGACAGACGACAACACATCCGCACGTGGGCATTACCATGGGAATCGTGATATCCACAGCCCTGATTGGTTGATTTCTGGCGCATAGTGGACCTCTTCTCAATATCAGTATACTGGGTGATAAATGTATCGAATGACTAGAAATGCTTGTAATAACGCCCTAGGTATATGATAAGAGCCCATGTGGTACACAACATCACCATCTTTATACGTTCCATGGTGCTTCATGCACTTGGCCTAAACTATTTCTGTATAACAGCAGTCATCTGTGTATGCTTGGCAGAAGCATTCGAACATGAAATGTTTGAATACTGGAATAATAAGATGATCATGTGGAGAGATTTATCTTCTAAAACATAATAAACCACGAACGAACCTGTCGACTGAGTCCGAAGAGTGTGAATTTATGGGTGGTGGTAATATAAGGGAAGGTGGAGTGGGAGAGAGGTTGGATTACTATAGAAATGGTAAGATGCGTTCTCATGTAAACGTATGCAGCTCATTTTCATAGCATTTCTCAATCTTCCTAGCTGTGACTCCGTACATCATACCGCAAGGTTGAACATTATCCCCGGGCACTCGAAAAGGTGTTCGCCTTATTGGATATTTTCCCCCTTCATGGTGCCCAGAATGAATGTTCAGCTAGATTTTCCTACTGATTACACCGCCGATTTCTCTGTCATAATTGTCGCCATATTTGGTGACCACTGAGGACCACAGATTATTTATAGTAGCCTACTCTGAGCATGCGCAAATTAGCTGATTCGGCTCTGGGATTCATCTCAAAAGACGGCGATGATAAGAACAGAGATGCCGGCGGTGAATTTTGGTGGAGAGGAGAAGTGTGGAATGAGTTTAAAGCAAGGCATATTTAGATCGCGAAAATAACAGCGGCACTTAAAACGCATAAGATACCATAGAACATCGTACAAGAATGATATTGGTAAAGTCCCTGAGCAAGAAAATTAATTATGATTGCATTGGAACAGTACGTTATTGATTGGTCTAAGCGAGAAAAAGTTGAACCTACAGTACTCGCTGATTGGCTGGACCTCACCAAGAGCAAGGTCGTTGAAACAATCCGCCATATTGACAGAAGTACTCTTCCCCAAGCAAAACAAGTACTGAGAAACCTCAATTCGCAAGAAGTTCTAGCAAATCTCCAGAGTAAATTCGTCATAGTCCCAGCAGACAAAGCTCCGAATAATATAATATTCATATGTAAATATTACTATTACCAGGTGCTGGTTAAAGAATTGAGTGTAGACATATCTTCATCAAATACGTCTACTTACTCCCAAACTGCATTGACTCTGGAAGATTTATTTAACAATCACAAAAAGTTTCTCAGGGAAAGAGGTATTTGTCTTCCAACCAATCATAACGACATACCAAAAATATACTGGACTCCCAAATGCATAAATCACCATACAAAGCTAGATTCATAGCTGGTTCTAGAAGCTGCACCACCAAGCTTTTTTCAACCCTATTGACGAGGGCCCTTCAGGAGATAAAAGCATTTTGGGAAAGGTATTGCGCCACTATTTCTAAGAACTCTGGCGTTGAATGTATGTGGATATTGAAAAACTCAAAATGTCTTACGGAAGAGTTTGATGCTAAAGGTCACATACCGTACATACATGTATCCACATGGGATTTCTCGACTCTCTATACTACAATCCCTCATCAGGACCTTATTGACCGTCTAAGTTCATTAATAGTATCTATGTTCAAGAAAACTGATCGTAGATATATTAATGTCGGAAGCCATAAAGCATTCTTTAGCTCGACTACATACAAGAGATATCATTCATGGGATGTTTCTTTTTATAGAGTTGCTTGAATTTCTCATTAAAAATATCTATGTGAAATTTGGCAACACAATATATCAGCAGGATATAGGTATTCCAATGGGTACTAATTGTGCACCCCTGTTGGCCGACCTGTATCTGTTCTCTTATGAATATGACTATATGCAGGCGCTTTCAAAACCGATCCATTCAAAGCCCGTTCCTTCTCATTCACCAAACGCTATATAGACGATCTTCTCGCTGTGGATAGTCGCTATATAAATGACGCAGTGAAGGATATATATCCACCTTCATTGGATTTGAAGGAAACTACAGATAGCCCTACAGGCACATCTTATTTAGATCTCTCTCTCTATAAAAATGAAGTGGGCATTCTCTCTCGTCGACTTTATGACAAAAGAGATGATTACAATTTCGACATCGTAAACTATCCCTTTCTGGATAGTAATATTCCAGTGGGACCTGCATATGGCGTATACATATCTCGCTTAGTAGCATTTGCTAGATCCTGTGTTAAATGTGATGATTTTAATCAACGTCACAAACATTGTTGCAGAAACTTATAAAACAGGGCTATTCCACCAAGCGCCTCCACTCAAAGTTTCTCAAATTTGGCGATACATATCGCATGCCGATAGCAAAATACGAACGTAGCGTGCAAGATCTATGGCGCTACGTTTCGTAACTTGTGTCTAATTCTGCTTAACCCGGGGCTAGGGGCCGTATGAACCCATGTACTTCAAGATCCTCATGGTACTCATATGAACAGTCACAATCAAAGCGTGACTGAGATACATCTTTTTTTTTTTTTAGATGACGACTCTATAACGAATATTATGGATTAAGAATACTGATCAGCGATACGGATTTGATATTTTTGGAATATCATGATGTCTTGCCGGCATCATTGAAAACTGTTGACCGCTTCTCTCTAGCAGGAAACAAGCCTATGTTTATGTATACTATGATTGTCTTTTTGAATTTGGTGCTAATACTGTTATGTGGAAAATGGAATAGGTCTTTGGATTATGGACGCGGATATTCTCTAATGGACGACGGCTGGATTATGAATGACGGACTAGACGCTTGTAATCTCATTCAATTTATCCATGGTGTGTAATCTATTCATATGATTTTTCTTCTGTGATATTCCTCTCTTATCTGTTGCAAAAGTCGTTCTCTCTGGTGACGGTAACCCTGAACCCAACTCACCATATCGTGACCGAATGGGTTGACTGAAATGTTCTTTCTATTTATTTATGTACACATTTGTCGAATATCAGATTGATATGAGATTGTCATGTTTCATCTATATACACAACGGAAAGTCAGTTTGCAGATGATGGTAGAGATACCGCAAGTGGAACTCAGGTGATGGTGCAGATACCACAAGTGGTACTTAGGTGATGGCACATATAACGCTAGTGGAACTCAGGTGATGGCACACATAACGCTAGTGGAATTCAGGTGATGGTACAGATACCACAAGTGGTACTTAGGTGATGGTGCATATACCGCTAGTGGAACTCAGGTGATGGCACACATAACGCAAGTGAAACTCAGGTGATGGCACACATAACACTAGTGGAACTCAGGTGATGGTAACCCTGAACCCAACTCACCATATCCTGACCGAATGGGTTGACTGAAATGTTCTTTCTATTTATTTATGTACACATTTGTCGAATATCAGTTTGATATGAGATTGTCATGTTACATCCATATACACAACGGAAAGTCAGTTTGCAGATGATGGTAGAGATACCTGTAGTTGAATACAGGTGAAGGTACAGATACCACTAGCGGAACTTATGTGATGGTACAGATATCGCTAGTGGAACTCAGATGATAATACAGATACTACCAGAGAAACTTAGGTGATGGTACAGATATCTCTAGCGGAACTTAGGTGATGGTACAGATACCGCAAGTGGAAATCAGGTGATGGTGCAGATACCGCTAGTGGAACTCAGGTGATGGTACAGATACCACAAGTGGTACTTAGGTGATGGTGCATATAACGCTAGTGGAACTCAGGTGATGGCACACATAACGCTAGTGGAACTCAGGTGATGGTACAGATACCACAAGTGGCACTTAGGTGATGGTGCATATACCGCTAGTGGAACTCAGGTGATGGCACACATAACGCTAGTGGAACTCAGGTGATGGCACACATAACGCTAGTGGAACTCAGGTGATGGTACACATAACGCTGGTGGAATTCGGATGATGATAAAGATACCACTAGTGGAACTCGAGTGATGGTACAGATATCGCTTGTGCATCTGTGATGGGACAGATACTGGTAGTAGAACTTAGGTGATAGTACAGATACCGCTACTGGAGCTCGAGTGAATAGTATCGGTACACTACATTCGGTTCTGTGATAGAATTTTGTCCGAGTGAAATTAAGCGGTGGGCCAAGTCCTCAAATATACTTCTGAATAAGGATTCATTGCAAATTTGCGAGGGCAACATAATTTCACCTAAGCAACATTTATTTACCAAAATACTCTTCAGTAAAGACTTGTTCGTGAATATAGCCTTGGAAGAGGGGACAGAACGCCATTCCAAATATAACATTATTCAGGATTTTATGTAGTATCTGTAAACCCGCATGTCTCAATTCCACATTTCCCATCTCTTTCAGATTAAATTGCCATTTGTATGTCTTATTTCAAAAAAACCTTGAATCGTGGCAAGCTAAACACTTGAAGTCATTATGGGAGCCATCTTCCTTTTTCATTGTTAACTGAATAGACTCCCATCTGTTTTAAGAATATGTTGATTAATGTGCAAGAGAAAACGTGGGAACTGTTGCATATGGAGAGAGAAAGCTCGTAAAGAAATTTTGAAGTCAAAGTTGAGGTGCCCCCACAAATGTGCCACGAAACGTTTATCTCTGAGATTGGCTCATGGCCTAAATTGTATCGCCTGTTGTGAGACCATGTCGTATATGGCGATAACGATTCTTGTCCCTCACTCTGTGTGTCTGTTAACTTCTCCTGTCCTTTCGATATATCATATTAGGCTCCGCGGGGAACGTTGGCCGGATTTTAGGTACTTTTTAACCCTACCTGGCCTGGGGGGGCCATTATGGCGCCCCCCTACCAAACTTTCTGCGCTATCTCCGGAACGACGACAAATGGAGTGCTGAAACTCCCGGACTTTATATTTTATCATATTGGGGTCATTTAGAGCCCATTTGCATAACCCCCTGAGCAGAGGATCATGGGTAAATTCAAGATGGCGGCCACGTGGTGTACCAGAAAATTGATGTTTTTGTCACATTTCTTCAAAATTTCTGCTTTTCCGCGATGAAAAGTGGGCAAAAACTATTTTATTTCACATCACATTAATATTTACTAATTTATCATGCAGTTTTTGCGGAGAAATTGCATAAATAAAAAATTGGGAAAATCCGACCGAAAAATCGACCAAAAAATGCCGTTTTTGAAAATGACGTCACTGTGACGTCATCAATGCGGCCATCTTGGATTTTTTTACATTTTCTGGTAGAGCTTGATCCAAGGGTATAGTGTAGTAAGTTTCAGCTCCCTAGCTCTATTCGTTTAGAGGTTCAATGGTCATGGTGATTAGTGTTTGTGCAATAAATAAGTTCGAACTGTGGATTTTGACCAAATTCCAGGATACGTCAAGCTCATAGCAAACATGGTTGCGTCTGTTTAGAAGTATGACGGTCGTCTGTTTGACTAGCTCTCGGTATTAATTTTTCGTGCGATATCTCTAGCTTCAGATCAAAGGTTAAGAGACACCAGAGTTGCAATCCAGAAACCCATATACATATTATATATTATAGTGAACAGTCTGCGAAGCTTTCATGGTAACCAAATATTTGTCCTCGTCCATCTGCACTCCGTGTATATTCTATGCAGGCCCAAAATCCGACGTGTTATAAATATGGCATGGCAATTTCCGTCTGTCTGTCCATTGCCTATATACAGTCACAATTTGTAGTAAGTTCATCTATTCGGACGAGACGATGTGTCGCATACCAATGTAGATGACAAGCTGTCAACGGTCAATACCACTGTTGCCCAAAACTTGAAAATCAGATATCAGTTACATTCATATTTTTGGGAAAGGAAACAATAGTACGGTCAAATGTCAAAGATCAAGGTCACTGACCCAAAATCAGGAAATTATTTATCACGTTCATGCTATTACCCCAGCTGAGAGAGGTTAATTGTAATCAACAGACTCAGACTTATTGAAAACAGAAAGCCTATTTCATTTTTACTATAGCGGGCATTCTGACTTTTTCTGAAAAAGAAAACAAGATAGCTTCTGCACCTGGCTACACTACCTGAGATGACGCTTTTTGACGGTCCCGATAATTGACACAAGATTCCCGAATTGAGCCTTTAGCAAATTTAGCTGGTAATCATAATGTGCGGTTTATCTCTAAAAGTTTCAGTCGATATATTTTTTAAAATGAGGTTGAGAAATACCATTATCTGCTTGTTTGCACCAAGCAAAATTATCTGGCAGCATTGAATGATTTTAACTTGATGTGTTCATGGAATTGTAAGGCGTGATAATATATTCCATCCTGTCTGTCCTATTTTATTTCCCATAAATCGGGGTATCAGGCACAGTTAAAACAATGCCAATAGCTATCACCAAAACAGGTGGCGATATCCTCACCAATAAGTGGTGATCAGATAGAGCCATCACCATATTCCATCTTCACCATTATATGGTGGTGGCCGTCACCGTTTCATTTGTCATGATCATCACCATTTATTGGTGAAGATCCTAAATTTACACTTATTGCTGCTCATCATTATATGGCTAAGGTCATCACCATATTTGGTGAGGGGCTGGTGCTAACCAATAAATGGCCATTACCCGGAATATACACTAATTGCTCCAATGATGATGATCAGGCCCCTTCGCCAGTAAGTGGTGATGAACTTACCTCCGACCCCATTGCCATCACTATGGTGAGGACAAGGCCTCGAATTCTTGGTGACGGGGCTTCACCATTTGTTATATCGTGGGGTATTCACGTGATCTTGTTGGTAGCAGTGCTTAGTATTTAAGTATGTATTCTATACTGTTCTTCCAGGGTCGGAGACTAAAGAGAGTTGATTGATTCACGGTTCCTGAACTGCATCCCACAGATGACGCTCGGTGGGATCTCTTCGGAACAGATTATCCAAGAACGATTCTTTGCATTATTTGCATTTGTTTGGTGGATATGTGTAGTTTAATACGGGTATGGCGTGAAATAAAACCACTAAACTGTAACGATCGTATTCATCTTTCTGTCGGAAACGATCAGGTCAAATACATTAGATTTGTCAAGTCGAAACGTCTAAACAAACTCACAATTTTTAAAGAAATAATTGCTGGTCTCCTCGAATGACGAACTGCGAACTGCGAACTGCGGTCTAACTTTATGAACGTAACCGCGGGCGTATATATGAATACACACCAGTATTTACACACCAGTATTCTGAGGACACATCTCTAACGTCCCCGGTACATCCCCGGTTTGACAAAGACGTGGAATCTGTTTAAAGATGTTTGCTTGTCCGTATTTTGAACTTTCCAATGAAAAAGATAAATAAGCTAGGCCTTGGACTAATGAAAGCAGACAAGTGTGTGTTTGAAATGTCCTCCTTTTAAAAATAGGTGTTTGCCTGGGTTTACCAAATTTGTATGTGGGGGGTGTGTCCCCACTTGTAACTTAGAATACCGGTACGGAATCGAACTGTATCTGCAAGGCACGACGAGCCAGTTTGGTTATGTTTGGAAACAGTAAAGGCTCATGCAGTTTACGTTTATTCGTCATTTTGAGTTTTGGATTGAATCTATGACAAATCATTCGGCATAGACTGAACTCTCCGAGTTTAATTAACATGCGGTCTTCTTACGAGAGGGATTACATATGTTCATTGTTCAGATTTGGTGACCGGAGGGGGTCTTCGAAATTCCATAATATCTGTGGTGCACAATATCTTTTGACAGGAAGTGTCGTTGGATTTCAAATTCGGGGAGTGCCTTCATATGGACAAGAGCAATGTTGGTTTTGCTTTTTACCGATCTGGTAGCTGTCTCCATCCTACGCTTTTCGTAGATATACGTGAAATATTTTCTGCTCGGGCAATACTTTTTGACATAATATATCGACTGATTTAAAATTTGGGGAGTGGCTTCATATATGCTATGTTAATGGTGGTATGCTGTTCACCGGGATGACTCATCAAATATAGTCGCTGCCGCCATATTCGTTTTCTCATAACTGTAAATGAATATGTGTTTTCCGTGTAATATCTTTTGACCGGATGCATCGGTTGATTGTAAATTTAAATAGTGGCTTCATAAAGGCGAGAGCGAGATAGACATTGTATTTTTATCGAAATATGTCATCAAATGTGTCCGACGCCCCCTTATATATCTCATGCCTGTATCGCTTGATTTTAAAGGTGTTCGGTTGGAACGTACAATTTTCCTGTTTCTTGCGTTTATAAACCGAAAATATAATTTTCTCGTGTTCTCTTGAACAATTATTTGTTTGAGAGATAAAATACTGAAGTTTCGCACTCTGAATTTTTACGGAGAAGACCTGTCAATAAAATAAATCGTTTATATTATTATAACTAATTAACACACTTCCACACACACAACTCAAGTTTGATCACCACTTGTTCATTAGTTGAAGATTCTGACGAAATAATTGTTAAACATATATAATTTCTACATGGGAGTATTTCGTTGGATGGAAGCGGAAAGATAAACGTTGAAACTATGAACGGAAAACTTTTATAAGGCGAAAATTGTATTGAGTGTTGTTTCAAGTCCTCTAAGTCCGATAATGGAAAATTCATGGTTTATAGTGGCAGTTACAGCTAGTATTCAATGTGTCTAATCATTCTCTCTTTATTGAGCAAATGACTCTCAACAAGAGAAAAGACTTTGTTTTCCCTCATGATTACGCATATGTTTATATCAATATCTTATTTCCAGTTATTTCAATATTTTCAATTCCGCGCTGATTGTTTGGCAGACATTTTGGAGTTTTCGGTTTGGCAGCCATTTGACTCATTCGAGTTTGTTGATACTAATATAGCTGATTTCGTTTGTGAATAATTCGGTTATTCATAAGAATATGTTAGGCAACTGTATCAGAATATGAACAGGAAATTCCCATCAGACTGGCCTCACCAGTCTGTCAGTCTTTCGGAATACCTGAGCATTACGTCACAATATACCTCCCGGCTCGGAGTGAGACTTTTGACCAATAGAGAGCAGCACTGAAAGATGAAAAGTCCATCTGAAGCGAATACCGCCTTTGAAGAGTGACTTTTGGGGATGATGTAGTGGCAAATATTTGAAAGCCGTGTAGTAAGGAAGAGTCTCTCGCTGGGTGTATTCTGTCTGTATTAAGTCATATATCAAATTGTTCCAAAAATAAAAATTCTTTAAACAATTGTTCTTGGGACTACCAACAGAAGTCCGTAAAGAAAACGCACACAATATTGAAAGGTACTACGACATCTATATTGTCTCTGCTACTGTTCAGAATATATGTACCATATCAGCAAGTCAATTTATTTCTTCTAAACAATTTCTTTTGCGTAAAACGAATATACAACAAAAATGAATAAATGATTTACAGTGCCTTGTGTTTCAAGCATCATGCACACCAGATTATTAGCAATACAGTAATTGTGGAAACGCGACAGGTATCTCTCTAAAACAACCCTAGTATTATTGGTCTCTAAGTTGCTTCCGAGCTAGGTCCGCATAGAAAAGAAGTGCTCGAATGGTTTCCCAGTAGGAATATTTACACCCAATAAACAGTCCATGGTGTAATGGTAAAATCAGGGACAGCAATGGTAGGAAGCTGACATGTTAATTGCCAACTTGGACATTGGATGATGACGTAGAATACTAGTACATGATAGTAGTAGGGAGCGAGGATATCCACGCGGGTTTTCCAGGGAGGTAACTCTTGGTTCCCCTTTTTCCGCCAGGGGGCGCCACCAGTCCCGTATGACGTCACTTCCGGTCTGCGTGAATCGGGCGTGTGTATTCCTCCGCGGTGATGCGGTCTGGTGGTGATGCGGTCTGCCTCCGCGGACAGAAAGTAGTCCCAAATTCTCCGGCATTCTCCGGCAATCTTCAGGGGCGAGAGGGGTCCCTAGTGTACCGATGGGGTCGTATGAGGTATCAATGTGAAACATTCGTGAAGGGGCATCCGATGGGGTGGGTGTGGGGTTGAAATATCGTCATTCTGTGCATGCGCGGTAGACCAAGTGTATGGAAAAAGACGTTTTGGGGTCTAGGGGAGCCCCTAGTGGTCCGATGGAGTCCAGTGAGGTATCAATGTGAAGCATATATGAGGGGGCATCCGATGGGCTGGGTGTGGGGTTGGAATATGGTTATTCTGCGCATGCGCGGTAGACCAAGGGTATGGAAATAGCCGTTTTGGGATCTAAGGGAGCCACTAATGGACCGATGGGGTCGAGTGAGGCATCAATGTGAAGCCTATGTGAGGGGGCATCCGATGGGCTGGGTGTGGGGTTGGAATATGGTCATTCTGCGCATGCGCGGTAGACCAAGGGTATGGAAATAGACGTTTTGGGGTCTAGGTGGGTCCCTAATGGACCGATGGGATCGAGTGAGGTATCAATGTGAAGCCTATGTGAGGGGGCATCCCACTGCGTGGATGTGGGGTCGGAATATCGTCATTCTGCGCATGCGCAATAGAGAAAGGGTATGAAAATAGACGTTTTGGGATGTAGGTGAGCCCCTAATGAACCGATGGAGTTGAGTGAGGTATCAATGTGAAGCCTATGTGAGGGGGCATCCGATTGGACTAGGGTCTCGGCCGTTGTCCACATTCTGCGCATGCGCAGACAGGGAATTCTGGGCAAAGGGTGTGGAAATAGACGTTTTAGGGTTTAGGTGAGCCCCTAATGATCCTATGGTGTCGTATGAGGTCTTATTTTGAAGCTGTCGTGAGGGAGCATCCGCCTGAGCTAGTGTGTCGTTCGTTGTGAATAGTCTGCGCATGCGCAGTCTGGCCGTAGTATAGAAATAGACGTGTTGGGGTTTAGGTAGGCCCCTAATGGTCTGATGGGATCGAGTGAGGTATCCATGTAAAGCAGTCGTGAGGGAGCATCCGACGGGGTGGGTGTGACGTGGAATTGACGTCATTCTGCGCATGCGCATTAGAGAAAGTATATGGAAATAGACATTTTTGGCGCCGACAGGGGTCACTATGGGTCCGATGGAGTCGTATGAGGTCTTATGTTGAAGCTCTTGTGAAGCAGCATCCGACTGGACTCAGGGTTCGTCCGTGTTCAAGAGTCTGCGCATGCGCAGTCTGGTCGTAGTATAGAAAGCAGGCATGTTGGGGGATGCGTGAGGGAGTGTGTGTGTGTGACCCACCACTAGGGGTCCCTGGGTGTGGTTGGGTGGTGGTGTGGGTTCTGCGAACAGACGTCACTTCCGGGTTTCACTAAAACTACCTTCGAACACAGAAGAGTTCCAATGTTCCCCTTAGACGTAGGGTCCGGATGTTCAACATCCGGGTTTTCCCCGGCCCGCCCCGCCCCGCCCCGGCCGCAGCGCGCGCGGATTATCCGGCCGCAGCGCGCGCGCGGGTTCTCCGGAAGTGCGCGGCATCACCGGCAGTGCGCGGATGAATGTCGGGTCAAAAGGTCAAAGGTCACATCCAGGTCAAAAGGTCCAAGGTCTCCCTTTCGGCAAGGTTCGGCAACAATGTTGCGGCATCGATATACAGAGCTTGAACCCCAAAAGGGGATTGTAAATTAAACTGGGAAGGATGGGCAGTTCCATTTGGACCAATCAGCGGTCGAGAAAAGAGCCAATGAGCGATCGATAAAAGAACCAATGGACGGGTACTAGAATTTCGCTCACGGCTGCGCCTACATCCGGGTACTAGAATGCTTTCGCCTACGTCCGCGCCTACATCCGGGTACTTCTATGTAGGTGTATAAAAGTGGGAATATTTAGGGCATTGCTGCATTCATTGGCCTATTTATCCTCATTTTGTGCTTAAGCTTTGACTAGTGAAATCTCATGTTAAATGAAATCCTATACAAAATAACATTACACTACCGAACAATCACGGACTTTCACGAAGGGACGTCACAGGGCGTAGTAGAAAAAAGCGCATTTCTAACCTTATTGACCTTATGGCGCAAGCGAGTATAACAAGTGCCCATGACTCACACGGTGTATAAAACCCTACCCAACAGGTACACTATAAAGCCACCTCTCTAAGCGTTCGCTTTTCATTCCCCACCATGGCAGCGAGCGGAACAGAGCTGGCGTTATTCCAACTGACGT
>JAVTVY010013748.1:0-50812 GCA_036873755.1 Hanleya hanleyi | reverse complement strand
CTGTCCGCGGAGGCTGACCGCATCACCGCCAGACCGCATCATCGCGGAGTAATACATGCCCCATAGAAACCGGAAGTGACATCACCATGGCAACCTCTTGACCTCCCCGTTACTTTTTTTTGTTTTATGCGCGCATACGCAGTGAGGAGCCAGTGAGTCAATCTGTCTTTTATATACTACTGACCAGGCCTTGAATTAATAAATTCTTGAATGGTTGCAAAAATATTTCGTTGAACATTGGCGTGTATGCAACCGACAATACCAACAATCGTGGAACGATGTGATACCATATAAAACAGAAGCTATAGTTGGTCGTCGGTTGTCGGTGTATCCCAGAGTTAACAAGACAGAGAAATATTGAAACAAAATAACATGCATATACTGCACATGAACCACGGACATCGTGGATGGTTGTCGGTCGCACGAACGGTGTGATACCATATTAAACAGAAGCTATCGTTGGTTGGCGGTTGTCGGTGTTTCCCAGAGTTAACAAGACAGAGAAATATTGAAACAAAATAACACGCATATACTGATACCATATTAAACAGAAGCTATCGTTGGTTGGCGGTTGTCGGTGTTTCCCAGAGTTAACAAGACAGAGAAATATTGAAACAAAATAACACGCATATACTGCACATGAACCACGGACATCGTGGATGGTTGTCGGTCGCACGAACGGTGTGATACCATATTAAACAGAAGCTATCGTTGGTTGGCGGTTGTCGGTGTTTCCCAGAGTTAACAAGACAGAGAAATATTGAAACAAAATAACACGCATATACTGCACATGAACCATGTAATAATCACACACATTAATAAAACATGATCGACGGTTGTAGGTAGTCGGTGTATATTAGAACACACGGACAGTAACACACGCACACACACGCATGTACATATATTTCACCAGTAAACAACACTTGACACATGATCCAAACACGAAGTACACACAGACGAACGCACATATGTGTACATAATATATATATATATATACACGTATACATACATACATACATACATATATATATATATATATATATATATATATATATATATATATATATATAAAACGGTTGTAGGTATATATGTATATATATATATATGCACATAGATCTAATTCATGGTATCATACATGACGGACTTACCAGATATAGTGTGGGAAGTTTCATCTCCCTTACCAAAGAAGTAAACAAAATATTGGCGAGAGGTGGGGCAAAATATGGAAGCCGGATGCGGCCAATCTCGTCTTTTCGTTTTTTCGCCTTTGATAAGGCGCGGCGCGAGAAAACGAAAAGACGAGATTGTGTCGAATGTCGCGAGATTTTGCCTTTTTCTCGTCTTTTCGTTTTCTCATTTTCTCGTGTTTTGATAACGCGTGGCACGAAAATACGAGATTGCAAGGCGAAAAGGCGAGAAAACGAGGGGCAGAAATCTCGTCTTTTCGCCGCGTTTTTTCGTTTTCTCGCGTTATCAAAAGGCGAAAAAACGAGAAAACGAAAAGACGAAAAAACGAGAAAACAAAAAGACGAGAAAACGAAAAGACGAAAAAACGAGAAAACGAAAAGACGAGAAAACGAAAAGACGAAAAAACGAGAAAACGAAAAGCCGAGAAAACGAAAAAACGAGAAAACGAAAAGACGAGAAAACGAAATTCGATACAATCTCGTTTTTTTCCGTTTTTTCGCGGGGCGTCCATAGTGCGCTGGTATTCAATTCTGTGCATGACCGGTAGCACTTGAAGTAGGGAAAGGTAAGTATTAGGGATTTAAAATTTTCTATCTTACAGAACCTTTTTTTGTACTATAGCTAGAAATGTGTAACACACTGAAATATTTTAAGAGACTGTTAACAATATTTGTATGATTTAGTAAAAAATTGTAATAGTTATAACAATAAAAACACGAGCCGTGTGACTAACGTCAAAGGACCTACGAAGTAGAAAATCACCAGAAATTTTCATCAAACGTAGGTCAGCTCAGAACTAGATGGTAACAGTCTCCTAATGCACCCTCATACCAAAACTCATGGTTCTAATGTCAACGGTTCTCCTTATTTTGCCGACGAAAGGATTCGGATGGACTGACAGACTCATTACCGGACAATTTGCAAATGAGAGCCTACTTCGTAGGAAAATATCATTATCTTGAGTTCAGCCATCAATTACTTGTTCTTCAACAGTGCACAGTGCATACTTTCACTACTTCCATTACCCCATGATTTCAATGAAGACAAAATAGATATTACTGGGCGAGATTTTGTGGAAAATATGATAACATGAGCAGTGTGACTAACGTCACAGGACCTACGAAGTACAGTAGGCATTAGGACTCGAACGTGAACTGAACTCTTGGAAATCCCCACCCCCAGTTGAAATCCTGCCTATATTAAGATGGGCATCGCCCAAGTCAGAATCGCCAGTGATTTTCATCAAAAATCAGCAGAAATGTTCATCAAAAGTAGGTCAGCTCAGAACTTGTTGGTAACAGTCTCCTAATGCGCCTTCATTCCAAAATAAATAACGATCGCCGATTTAATTTTACAATTTTTTAATTAAAGGAAACAGATTGAATAATATAGGTTCAGTAGATTTCAAGCTTTACGTGTGAAAATACATTTACATATCTTTAATGGTTTTCAGTGCCCTTGTACAGGATCAAAACAACTTTTGAATCACATTATTTTCCCAACAATACAACAAATTTTTATATATAGTACTATAGTAGAAAGGTAGCATTTATGTAGTTTACGGTAATTCAACTCCAGACCAACACCTTCTCTGCACAAGATAATAATTATTCTATGTCATTCTCCTGAGCATAACCGGTACAAAGACATACAGTGGGACAGGGTATTTTTAGCTCTGGGTAATTTGACCTGAATTTGAAGCTGATACACGTTAAAGGCTATAGTCCACATATAGCTACATGTATAACAATATACTGAAGTGTTAATTATCAATCTAATTTAAATCAGAATTATTTCAGATCAGAACTTGCTGGTAACAATGCCCTAATGCACGTTCATGCCAAAAATCAAGGTACTAATGTCAACGGTTCTCCTTATTTTGCCGACGAAAGGATTCGGATGGACTGACTCACTCACTCATTACCGGACAATTTGCGATCTGTAGCCTACTTCGTAGGAATATTCACATCTGATAAAATTCAAATAATTAATTCAATCGGCATGTTTGTTACTTAATTTTGGGAAAACTTTGCTATAATTTTAAACCACAAATACTCACCTTCCCAAACTTTAAGTGCTTCCGGTCATGCGCAAAATTGAATGCCAGCGCACTATGGACGCAACGCGAAAAAACGAAAAGACGAGATTGTATCGAATCTCGTCTTTTCGTTTTCTCGTCTTTTCGTTTTCTCGTTCTTTCGTTTTCTCGTCTTTTCGTTTTCTCGTTTTCTCGTTTTTTCGTTTTCTCGTCTTTTCGTTTTCTCGTTTTTTCGTCTTTTCGTTTTCTCTTTTTTTCGCCTTTTGACAACGCGAAAAAACGAGATCGGGTCGAATCTCGTGTTTTCGTTTTCTCGTTTTATGGCCTTTTGATAACGCGAGAAAAACAAAAACGCGGCGAAAAGACGAGATTTCTGCCCCTCGTTTTCTCGTCTTTTCGCCTCGCATTCTCGTCTTTTCGCCTTGCAATCTCGTGTTTTCGAGCCGCGCGTTATCAAAACACGAGAAAACGAGAAAACGAAAAGACGAGAAAAAGGCAAAATCTCGCGAAATTCGACACAATCTCGTCTTTTCGTTTTTTCGCGCCGCGCGTTATCAAAGGCGAAAAAACGAAAAAACGAGATTGGCCGCATCCGGCTTCCATAGCAAAATGACCCCTTCGCAGGGCTGGACCAAGTAGACCGGCCTCAAATCGGCCAGGTCAGATAGAGTTAAATGTTGCATTCGATCATGTTATATACGCGTCTTCTTCAGGCGAGCAGTGTTATCTGGTTTCTAGATAACAGAGAAGATAATGGCACAGTTCGCTATTTATAAAGCATATTTTCTTGTCATAAAGAGAGTGTGAAACACAGTATTACGACTAATACTGTATAATGAGACAAATGAATGCGGCAGTGAAATTGCGCTACGACATCATGCTATACAGTGCGCGCAGTAGGTTTTCCGAAAATCCAGTTACATTACTTGTTATACAAAACACTGAGGCCCGAGAGAATAGATGGAATGTACGGGCGAGGCATCCAATTTATATACCAGTACCGGTAAATGGCACGGTGGTCTCTTTGGTGCACTCCCATGAACATCTTCAAATACATGTGCTGAGAAAAATTACTCATCCTTTCCAATTATTTTCACCGCTACATTTACGTAGGCTGGAGATATGTTTAATATTCCATCGACACTATGAGGTGGATCATCATGTGGGTTGTAAATGATTTCCACTCGACAGCGATATTGACTGAAATGCTTGTCATCTGAAAATCAAGGACATGATTATTTATTTGCCAGGTGGTACATGTACCTATTATTCGCTTCATTTGCCAATGGGCAGCTCGATAACGCCTAATGGCTCTCAATCGGTTATGGTTTTTTAGATCCTAAGCCTAGTTAATGTGATATGTAATAATCATAATAATCATCTGGCATATGAACAGGTTTTAGCTAAAGGCTATGACCATCCTCTCCTGTACCTTATTTGTTTTCAATAAGGATAAACACTAATTCTCTTTGCTCACACAGTCATTTAGTATGTAATGACGGGCTGGTTCTGATGAGACTCGAAGCCACAGCGTCTATAGCACCAGCCGATTGGATGTACAGGACTGACGCTCTAGCCGTACGATCACTTCCCCTATCACGTAATTCAATGGCCGATGGAACGACAACATGTTAGACTCGACGACTTGCATCTGGTTCACAACGAACGGGTTATATATATTTTTCTTTTAATCTAACATACATTCGGGCATTCTACAGAGGCCTAACTTGGGCCCCATGGCCATTAGCCGAATAATGTGACATTTCCCACTTCCTGGACATTTATGAAATAAAATGACACGGTAGTACGCTCTATGTTTGGGTGGAAGCATATCCAGGTAATATATTTACCAAAGATTTGTTTGTCTGATTTATACATATTATAGCTTAGCCAGAGGGCAAGTGGATATAGAAGGATATAGTCCGTCTGCTGAAATTACAACGTCATATATCAATGTGTCTCCTTTGCCATCAAGTTTCTTCTCATAAACATGGTCTTGTGAATATTGAAAAGAAAAAAATGTAAATAGGAATGGTTTTTGGACGATGACTGCGGCAAACTGCCCGCTATGATATACGCAAGCACAAATCTCGAGGAATAACGCTGTTATGAAATGATTATGGTTTAATAAATCCTAACTTGGAAAGCGCACTGCAGCTCATCATTTTTATACCTTATACGGCATACATGTATCCTAATTTAATCTACATGTAGTATTATTCACTATGTATTCGTACGCCTAAGCGCAATGTTCCCATAACGCTTACCCAGTTCCGTGTTCAGGCTACGCCAGCTATAGCCATGTAGGGTGATCTAAAGTAAGCAAATTATCAGACGATTTTTTTAGTAAATTGAAATTTGTTAGGACAGTTATCTGGTCCTGCAGAGTGACCTAATCTCGAAATCAAGTTCAAACAAGTTTTCTAACGTCCATTGTGGACTAAAACTGTTAATATGGCAAATAACCTATCGTGTGTGCTATCTAACCACAGACACCTAGACCGCGTTTTCCACATTAATATCATTGAACTGCGAATACCATGAAATATAGGTTTTGTTCTAAATGACCTCTAAATGTGCCAATTGAGATCGTGTCCGAATGCTTCCATATGAACACTAGTCTATTTCCACTCTCCATCGTGTATCGTTTTGGAAAGAAGGAACAACAGTTCCTGCTGGCTCTGATCATGCATAGTTTGAGCTATCTGGGAAGGTTGTCAGATATGGAACACTTATTCCGCAGGTAAAATTGATCTCAAAACCAACAGAGATGACGTTATTTGTGGAAATTTTATGAGGACGCACACTCTTGTTAACTACAATGTACATGTGGCATTCCTCTGATAGCCATAATTCTGTTGCGTCTACGTCTCTTCGTTAGCTAACTGAAGTGGTTACGAACACATTTGTCTAGACAATTTTTTTGTCTGTTTCTATTGGTTACTTGAGTGAACTCAAACTTGTTTTAGCAATAATGGATAATAATCATTCATAATATGGCATAATTAAGTTACAGGCATAAATACAATATAAAATGGAAATGAGAGAGATAAAATTAAGGTTTAACGTCGCGTTCAGCAATATTTCAGCTATACAGCGACGCTCAAACAAAATTCAAGATACTCAAGCCAATGACTTAGTAATCCAACACATTTAAACATAAGGCACAGTTCTCTCTCACCCGACTAAAAATATCTTCCAAAGTAGTCGCTCGATAAAAAGAATCTCTTGCAATCTTAAAATCTGTGCAGTCAATAAGAATATGTTTCACTGTGAGATCTTAGTGGCATGGAATAAACCTTGGGACTGGCTCTTTTCTAGTAAATGTTCGCGAGTTAATCGCGTATGGCCGATTCTACATTGCCTGATCATGGTTTGATCGAAACGTTACTGGCTGTCCAGATGAGTATAGCCTACAGGGTTTTTTTGAACTCGTGAAGTTTGTTATTATCCATAGCATTCCACAAAACTTGAAACAGACCAAGTAAATTCTTCTAGTATAGGAAGGTCGCCAAGTGAGATATCTAATGCTGAATAGGTTCCATGAGTGGAGGAAAAATGTGTGTAATAAGAACCATCATTAAAAATACACAAAGAATTATTTGATATAAAATCTTCAAGAATTTTTCCTTATTATCCCAAAAGTTACTACGGTCGTTAAAATCACCCATCAATAAACAACATTAGGGAGCTGATCGTAAAGATTCTGAAGTTCATTAAGACAGAGACCTCCGGATGAAAGTATGTACACCGTGCATAATGTGAATACAGAATTCAAAGTAAAAAGAACTGCTAGAGCTTGTAAATCCGTCTTAAAATCAACAGGACTAAAACACCCAGTTTAACAAGTATTGAAGAGCCCCCTGTAGCCTTTCCATGCTCTTGCAATCTGCTTCTTTGAGAAAAGCTTCATTAAAACAGAGAGCTAAGAACATACGTCGACTGTTATTTCAATTATCTCCTTAAGCTGATCAAATGCAACTAAATCTTTGACACTATGATGATAAAAAGTTCACGGTGCTTTCACAACAGGATATAATGCAGAAAATAACAAGGGTCAGGCCACAGTCAATTTGACAGGACCAAGTACCAGGACATGGTAACTGAGATGTTGGGAGATACTTCAACATACAAACCCTTAAATAAAGACCCGACCTCCACAATTAGGAAAGACCACCGAGCCCTAGGGAAACAACTACAAGACAGCAAGGAAATAGACCTAGCCCTGTACAAAAAAACTTGCGACGCCCCACCCTCAACCCCCGTATCCACGAGCCACAGTCACTAAGACCCCATCAAAGTTAGGTTGTTGGTCTGTAATGGAGAAACTGTACATTACAGCACATGACGTCATGATAGAATGTAGAAAGCAATAATCGGTATTACGATATTCACCAATGTGTCCTGATTAAGGAAGTACTTCACAATTAGAGATTGATAGGAAGGTGTACACATTTGACCAAGCCTGTCCCTAATTGTGAAGCCACTATAATCTTCATTATAACTAAGACAGTATTCACTATTTACGTGACTCTCCATTTGTACGCCGCTCAAAGTTATTGAACATGTTGGTATCCGATTCGGACACTACAACCTATTTCGTTGATCTAAATGCTTAATTGTTGCTCGCAAGATAAACTTTTTTTTAATTACGGACGAAATTACGGTTTCGGTAGATACTCGGAGAGGACCCCGTTCGTGACTTTCTTTCAAATATAGATATTGCATGCATATATTACCACTTTAGTTCTTAGAAAACTAATATCTGATTTGAGTAGATTGTAGACAAATCAAGGGAGTTACTGCAGCAGAAATACACCTACCACCTTTTCAGATCACAAAATTGATCGGCTACCTCGGATTCGATGAGGTTGGCCATACCTGCTGGGTCGACATCGGGCCTTACATACTAGTATTTTGTGTTAAATGCCGTCATTTACATCTGACGACGATACAGTTCACCAATCTCCAATGTACGAGTTGTCACAGCGAAACAGCTCACCAATTACCAGTATACGAGTGGTCAGAGCATTTCCATCATAGCTCTCTAGATTTGTATCTAATACCGCTTATGCCGGTGCTAGGGGCCGTGTGGTCATATCATCCAAGTTGCCACATGAACAGGTACAATAAAAGCGTACCTGAGATACAACACATATCACGAATCGTTAGATTCTTGGTATGTGCTTTAGAATAGGTTAACCAGAAGACTATTCTGTGAAGTCATGTGACGCAGTCAGTATGTCGGCACCTCTTCCCACTTCCCTTATATGTGTTGTAATTGCTACACACTCGGACAGCTCTATATCCATCCAGGTGTTGACCCCCACGATTCAGGCTGGGTAGGACGAACTTCGTTATACAAATTAGTATCGAACCCCATTTCGTGTCATGGACTATGACGATCACGCAAGGTTTCGGAAGAAATGTAGTGGGAAAGGCTACATATGCTTAATATAATCTGTAAATCTTTATCGTGAGATGCAATTCTTTTGTAGATGCCGAATCTCAAGTCCATACATACATCGGCGAAGGCGAAGAAGCTGTCTTCGGTGATCCGTTTTCAGCGATGGTAGCAGGAATGCATCAATAATCCGCCTATAGTCCAAGTGTTCGAATGCGTATCTCTTGTATATCTGATATATGGCAACATCGTAGAATTGTATTATCGGGGAAATAGCTGATGAACTGGCGATGTGTAGGCTTCGTTACAATTACAATTTCTCGTCAAACTAATCTTGTTATCCTTTTGTTGCAAGAGGAAGAGTGGGGTCTTCTCTCTAGTACACACGTAGATTATGGACAGTAAAATTCTTGACGGTATATGAATTTGAACATGAAGTAAGCAGCTTCTATGTTCTATCAAGCGTAATTTTCAAACTCAAATGGAACATATGAAATGTTTATGTGATAGCCATTTTGGAGTTGGAAGACCAGCATTGACTTGCTGGTATATAGAATAGTGCTTCATTTCCAAATATGTTCAAGCAAGGAAAACACAGACGAATCGCAGTACAGTTCTTTTTCACTGTTGGTGCCAGCTAATGACAAGCGTCTGGTCCGTCATTCTTTATTCAGCCGTCGTCCATTAAAGAATATATTCGTCCATAATCCAAGACCTATTTCGTGCACCAAATTTAAAAGACAATCATAGTATACATAAGCATTGGCTAGTTTCCAGCAGGAGAGAAGTGGTCAGCAGTTTTCAATGATGCCGGCAAGACATCATGATGTTTCAAAAATATCAAATCCGTATGGCTGATCAGTATTCTTAATCCATATGATATTCGTGGTGAAGTCATCTAGAAAATGATGTATCTCCGTCATGCTTTGATTGTGGCTGTTCATATGAACACCAAGAGGATTCTGAAATACATGGGTTCATACGGCCATAGATACGTCACGCCATAGATCTTGCACGCTACGCTCGTATTTTACTATCAGCATGCGATATTTATCGCCAAATTTGACAAAGTTCCAGTGACGGCGCTTGGTGGTATAGCACTGCTTTATAAGTTTATACAATAATGTTTTGTGACGTTGATTAAAATCGTCACATTTAAAACATGATCTTGCAAATGCTACAAGGTCAGATATGTATACGCCATATGCAGGTCCCTCTGAAATATTATTGTCCAGAAAGGGAAATTGTAAATCATCTCTTTTGTCATAAATTCGACGAGCGAGAAGGGCCGCTTCATTTTTACAGAGATATAGGGCTAAATATGAAGTGCCATTTGAGCCAGGATCCTCATGGTGCTCAGGATCCTCAGGATCCTCATGGTGCTCATATGAACAGGCGCAATCAAAGCGGGACTGAGACGCATCATTGTCTTGATGAAGATTTTACAACGAATATTATGGATTAAGAATTCTGACCACCAATACGAATTTGGTAATTTTGCCGGCATCATTGAAAACTGATGACCGCTTCTCTCTTGCAGAAAACTAGCCTATGTTCATGTATACTATGATTGTCTTTTTTTGGTGCTAATACTGTTATATGGAATTTATTTTTTATTTATTTATTTTTTATTTATTAAACATCGATCACAACAGGCACAAAGTGCCTAATTACAGTGACGATAACAATTAAGAAATATTCAACAATATATACATGGCTTAAATGCGAACTAAAACAGACTAAATTAAAGAATTACAATGATGTAAATAGACATAAGAAATCTGTACAATTATAAGATTAAGAAAATAGAAGTAATGTAAATAAATGACGTAAGAAATTTGTACAATTATATATATTAAGATTAAAAGAATTGTGCCAATGATGATGTAAATAAATGGCAAAGAAATCTGCACAATTGTATAAATAAAGATCGGGAGAATATGGACCATAAAGATGTAAATAAATGGTAAGAAATCTGTACAATTATATAATGAAAAATTAAGATAATTTGTGCCCATTATGTTGTGAATAAAAATTATATAAACGAAAGATTAAGAGAATAATGCTCTTCTACACTGAGTTTTAAAACTGTTCAGATCTGTAAAAATGTTGAGGCTCTCGTAAAATTGGTTAAAATAAGTTTGACATCTGATCATGACAGAATTTTTTCTCAGTAAAAGTTTATGTGTAAGAGGACTAAAAAGTTGCTTTGCTCTCAACCGTCTTTGTGGAGCATACAAACAGATGCAATTGACAAGATATGAACAGTTAAAAACACTATTCACACAACGATGTAAAAATGTCAAATTGTAAAAACTTCGATGAACTTCTTCTGCACTCGTTCAATCTTATCTATAAAAGTTGATTGAGAAGGAGACCAAATTTCGCAACAGTATTCAAGTTTGCTTCTCAGCAAACAAATAAAAAGTTTCTTTAAAACTGATACGTTTGTAAAAGATTTACATGTTCGACGTATAAAACCAGACATTTGGAATGATTTGGATACAATTTTGTTTATGTGGGTCTTGAAACTGAAATTATGACAGAGAATGACACCACGGTCTTTTACCTCCTCTACTGACTTGAGTATGACACCACCAATTGTATAACTAAAATTCAGTTTTATCTTTTTCGTTGTAAAATTAATGAAAAAACATTTGACAATATTTACTCCCATTCTCCATTTCGTACACCAATCGTACACTCTGTACACACCTATGAAATAGGTCTTGGGATTATGGACGCGGATATTCTTTAATGGACGACAGCTGAATTATGAATGACGGACCAGACTCTTCTAACCCAATAAACTGTAGACACAATGTTAATACAATGCAAATGCATCAGAATTCTAAATATTTCAGAAAATAAAATATGCCATTATTTATTTATTATTTATATCTAATTATCTCTGGTGCACTCTGTGACCTCATCAAAGCTCGTTTTCATACCATATTCGTACCAGACCCCAAAAATCATGAAATAACTGTCAAAATTTCCAGAAAAAAATATAGCACCAACACAACTACCAGAAGTTGTAATTTTCCATTTGGTTTCCCCTTTAAGACTGCATGCACATTCGACCTGTTCTGTCTGAAATTGAGATTGCCACAAAACGGGATATTGTACGGTGAATTAGAAAGAAGAATCATTGGAAGGAAGTCAAATAAATTTCCATGTAGTAAATAGCACATCCATATTGATTGTCGACCTTCTTCTCCATGCATATAAGCTTGGTTGACATAAGTCGATCACATATGGGAGTGTATATAGCAACGGTTAATGACACAGTTACTACAACGGATGAAAACTTGAGATAGTGTAGGGCAAGTGATTATTAGGCCTCTTGATTATTTGGAACACCTAAAAAATTATAATGCATTCCTTAAATCAACTCCGAGTCAATTTCTTGTGAAGAATTTATGTTAGTATGCATGACGTTGATAGATAGCTGTTCTCTTCAATTGGAAAAGAAAATGGCACTCATTAATACGGGGAGATTTCATTGGTTAACCCTACCTGGCCTGGGGGGAGGGGGGGGGGGCACTTTCCGCCCCTGTTGGCTTTTTGCTCCTATCTCCGGAACGACAAAGAATTGAGAGCTGAAAGTTCGTGACTTTTTAGATTATCATATTTGGGTCATTGTGAGCTATTTGCCTGATCCCCCGAGCAGAGGATCATGGAAAAATTCAAAATGGCGGCCATGTGGGTATCAGAAAAGTGATGTTTCCGTCACATTTCTTCAAAATTTCCGCTTTTCTGTATGGAAAAGTGGGTAAAACCTATTTTATTTCATATGAGATTATCTTTTACTAATTTCTGATGCAGTTTTTACGAAGAAAAAACAAAAATTAGAAAATTCTGACCAAAAAATTGTCCAAAAACGCTCTTTTTGATCATTAAGGCGTCCATCTTGGTTTTTTTACATTTTCCTGTAGAGCTTGATCCAAATATTTAGTGTGGTAAGTTTTAGATCTCTAGCATTAGCGATAAGGCGATATATAGGGGAACTTTCCGACCCCTCCAGGCTGCGGTACACCCCAAATCGCCCAGGCCAGACAGGGTTAATTATGTCGGGGTCCAAGATAATTATCTCAGGGTCCGAGATAATCCTGCAATTTAATTGGTCGGTTATCTCGGCGTCTGATATAATTCTGCATTCTCATTGGATAACTGTCCCGGGGGCCGAGATAATTCTGCTATTTTATTGGTCGATTATCTTGGGGTCAGAGATAATTCTGCTTTCTCACTGGACAAAATTTCGGGGTCCGAGATAATCGTCCCGGGGTCCGGGATAATTTTGCAATTTCATCAGTCGATTATCTCGGGGTCAGAGATAAACTCTGCATTCTCATTGGACAATTATCTCGGGATTCGCGATAACTTTGAAAAAAAAAGAATGTTTTCCATGGCCCTTCTATGTTTTCGTAATTATGATACTGTCGCGTCGTTCGAGGAAATATGCACAATTTCCTTCTTTGTGTTTCTCGATACGCCACAGTGGACCGAGATGAGCGAGATAAACGATGTCTACAAATTATAACACCAACATTGTAAATGAATACCCCGATCATTTGTACTGTTGAATCTTCACCACAGCCAGATAGACACTGATATATAAACACCAATCATGTAGACCATTTAATATAACGTATTAAATACTCGCGACTACAATTATTTACCGGTCGATTAATATTTATTATCGATTTCAAACCTTGGCACCAAACAGGTGAATGAGCTGAGAGCGATTCAACCGATAATTTGTATTCCACATTACTTTCGAGTGTTACTCTGAATGCGTGTTTAGTGTCACACATTGTCTCTGGGATCGAGTCTAGGAGGGAGTGGGTGCTTGTACATATGTGGGTGTGGGCGTATTCTGTTGACCGATATGATGCGGTTAACTTTGAAATCAGGTGTTTCTCTGTTCTAAACATTAAACAACACAGTTTCATCTCAAATTGAACTTTCCTTGATAATAGACATTTCAACGTCATTGTACAATAGAACATCAACATCTGGTGATGAGTTGATGTAATGACTTGATGTTAATCCTTCACTGATTCGAATTGTCATCACATGGACAAATTCTTCATGGATAAAATTAGATGCGCTTCATTTCCGTCCAGGGGCACTGTCTCAAACAGATTACCAAGAATTTCTCCATCTCTGTACATGATGATTCAACAAAGAGAAACACCAACTACAACTGGCATGTTCATACGTTACGTTAACGCCAAATATTTTTATGCGGGGCGGTAGAGCTTGATCCCAAGATATAGTGTGGGAAGTTTCATCTCCCTTACCAAAGAAGTAAACAAAATATTGGCGAGAGGTGGGGCAAAATATGGAAGCCGGATGCGGCCAATCTCGTCTTTTCGTTTTTTCGCCTTTGATAAGGCGCGGCGCGAGAAAACGAAAAGACGAGATTGTGTCGAATGTCGCGAGATTTTGCCTTTTTCTCGTCTTTTCGTTTTCTCATTTTCTCGTGTTTTGATAACGCGTGGCACGAAAATACGAGATTGCAAGGCGAAAAGGCGAGAAAACGAGGGGCAGAAATCTCGTCTTTTCGCCGCGTTTTTTCGTTTTCTCGCGTTATCAAAAGGCGAAAAAACGAGAAAACGAAAAGACGAAAAAACGAGAAAACGAAAAGACGAGAAAACGAAAAGACGAAAAAACGAGAAAACGAAAAGACGAGAAAACGAAAAGACGAAAAAACGAGAAAACGAAAAGCCGAGAAAACGAAAAAACGAGAAAACGAAAAGACGAGAAAACGAAATTCGATACAATCTCGTTTTTTTCCGTTTTTTCGCGGGGCGTCCATAGTGCGCTGGTATTCAATTCTGTGCATGACCGGTAGCACTTGAAGTAGGGAAAGGTAAGTATTAGGGATTTAAAATTTTCTATCTTACAGAACCTTTTTTTGTACTATAGCTAGAAATGTGTAACACACTGAAATATTTTAAGAGACTGTTAACAATATTTGTATGATTTAGTAAAAAATTGTAATAGTTATAACAATAAAAACACGAGCCGTGTGACTAACGTCAAAGGACCTACGAAGTAGAAAATCACCAGAAATTTTCATCAAACGTAGGTCAGCTCAGAACTAGATGGTAACAGTCTCCTAATGCACCCTCATACCAAAACTCATGGTTCTAATGTCAACGGTTCTCCTTATTTTGCCGACGAAAGGATTCGGATGGACTGACAGACTCATTACCGGACAATTTGCAAATGAGAGCCTACTTCGTAGGAAAATATCATTATCTTGAGTTCAGCCATCAATTACTTGTTCTTCAACAGTGCACAGTGCATACTTTCACTACTTCCATTACCCCATGATTTCAATGAAGACAAAATAGATATTACTGGGCGAGATTTTGTGGAAAATATGATAACATGAGCAGTGTGACTAACGTCACAGGACCTACGAAGTACAGTAGGCATTAGGACTCGAACGTGAACTGAACTCTTGGAAATCCCCACCCCCAGTTGAAATCCTGCCTATATTAAGATGGGCATCGCCCAAGTCAGAATCGCCAGTGATTTTCATCAAAAATCAGCAGAAATGTTCATCAAAAGTAGGTCAGCTCAGAACTTGTTGGTAACAGTCTCCTAATGCGCCTTCATTCCAAAATAAATAACGATCGCCGATTTAATTTTACAATTTTTTAATTAAAGGAAACAGATTGAATAATATAGGTTCAGTAGATTTCAAGCTTTACGTGTGAAAATACATTTACATATCTTTAATGGTTTTCAGTGCCCTTGTCCAGGATCAAAACAACTTTTTGAATCACATTATTTTCCCAACAATACAACAAATTTTTATATATAGTACTATAGTAGAAAGGTAGCATTTATGTAGTTTACGGTAATTCAACTCCAGACCAACACCTTCTCTGCACAAGATAATAATTATTCTATGTCATTCTCCTAAGCATAACCGGTACAAAGACATACAGTGGGACAGGGTATTTTTAGCTCTGGGTAATTTGACCTGAATTTGAAGCTGATACACGTTAAAGGCTATAGTCCACATATAGCTACATGTATAACAATATACTGAAGTGTTAATTATCAATCTAATTTAAATCAGAATTATTTCAGATCAGAACTTGCTGGTAACAATGCCCTAATGCACGTTCATGCCAAAAATCAAGGTACTAATGTCAACGGTTCTCCTTATTTTGCCGACGAAAGGATTCGGATGGACTGACTCACTCACTCATTACCGGACAATTTGCGATCTGTAGCCTACTTCGTAGGAATATTCACATCTGATAAAATTCAAATAATTAATTCAATCGGCATGTTTGTTACTTAATTTTGGGAAAACTTTGCTATAATTTTAAACCACAAATACTCACCTTCCCAAACTTTAAGTGCTTCCGGTCATGCGCAAAATTGAATGCCAGCGCACTATGGACGCAACGCGAAAAAACGAAAAGACGAGATTGTATCGAATCTCGTCTTTTCGTTTTCTCGTCTTTTCGTTTTCTCGTTCTTTCGTTTTCTCGTCTTTTCGTTTTCTCGTTTTCTCGTTTTTTCGTTTTCTCGTCTTTTCGTTTTCTCGTTTTTTCGTCTTTTCGTTTTCTCTTTTTTTCGCCTTTTGACAACGCGAAAAAACGAGATCGGGTCGAATCTCGTGTTTTCGTTTTCTCGTTTTATGGCCTTTTGATAACGCGAGAAAAACAAAAACGCGGCGAAAAGACGAGATTTCTGCCCCTCGTTTTCTCGTCTTTTCGCCTCGCATTCTCGTCTTTTCGCCTTGCAATCTCGTGTTTTCGAGCCGCGCGTTATCAAAACACGAGAAAACGAGAAAACGAAAAGACGAGAAAAAGGCAAAATCTCGCGAAATTCGACACAATCTCGTCTTTTCGTTTTTTCGCGCCGCGCGTTATCAAAGGCGAAAAAACGAAAAAACGAGATTGGCCGCATCCGGCTTCCATAGCAAAATGACCCCTTCGCAGGGCTGGACCAAGTAGACCGGCCTCAAATCGGCCAGGTCAGATAGAGTTAAATGTTGCATTCGATCATGTTATATACGCGTCTTCTTCAGGCGAGCAGTGTTATCTGGTTTCTAGATAACAGAGAAGATAATGGCACAGTTCGCTATTTATAAAGCATATTTTCTTGTCATAAAGAGAGTGTGAAACACAGTATTACGACTAATACTGTATAATGAGACAAATGAATGCGGCAGTGAAATTGCGCTACGACATCATGCTATACAGCGCGCGCAGTAGGTTTTCCGAAAATCCAGTTACATTACTTGTTATACAAAACACTGAGGCCCGAGAGAATAGATGGAATGTACGGGCGAGGCATCCAATTTATATACCAGTACCGGTAAATGGCACGGTGGTCTCTTTGGTGCACTGCCATGAACATCTTCAAATACATGTGCTGAGAAAAATTACTCATCCTTTCCAATTATTTTCACCGCTACATTTACGTAGGCTGGAGATATGTTTAATATTCCATCGACACTATGAGGTGGATCATCATGTGGGTTGTAAATGATTTCCACTCGACAGCGATATTGACTGAAATGCTTGTCATCTGAAAATCAAGGACATGATTATTTATTTGCCAGGTGGTACATGTACCTATTATTCGCTTCATTTGCCAATGGGCAGCTCGATAACGCCTAATGGCTCTCAATCGGTTATGGTTTTTTAGATCCTAAGCCTAGTTAATGTGATATGTAATAATCATAATAATCATCTGGCATATGAACAGGCTTTAGCTAAAGGCTATGACCATCCTCTCCTGTACCTTATTTGTTTTCAATAAGGATAAACACTAATTCTCTTTGCTCACACAGTCATTTAGTATGTAATGACGGGCTGGTTCTGATGAGACTCGAAGCCACAGCGTCTATAGCACCAGCCGATTGGATGTACAGGACTGACGCTCTAGCCGTACGATCACTTCCCCTATCACGTAATTCAATGGCCGATGGAACGACAACATGTTAGACTCGACGACTTGCATCTGGTTCACAACGAACGGGTTATATATATTTTTCTTTTAATCTAACATACATTCGGGCATTCTACAGAGGCCTAACTTGGGCCCCATGGCCATTAGCCGAATAATGTGACATTTCCCACTTCCTGGACATTTATGAAATAAAATGACACGGTAGTACGCTCTATGTTTGGGTGGAAGCATATCCAGGTAATATATTTACCAAAGATTTGTTTGTCTGATTTATACATATTATAGCTTAGCCAGAGGGCAAGTGGATATAGAAGGATATAGTCCGTCTGCTGAAATTACAACGTCATATATCAATGTGTCTCCTTTGCCATCAAGTTTCTTCTCATAAACATGGTCTTGTGAATATTGAAAAGAAAAAAATGTAAATAGGAATGGTTTTTGGACGATGACTGCGGCAAACTGCCCGCTATGATATACGCAAGCACAAATCTCGAGGAATAACGCTGTTATGAAATGATTATGGTTTAATAAATCCTAACTTGGAAAGCGCACTGCAGCTCATCATTTTTATACCTTATACGGCATACATGTATCCTAATTTAATCTACATGTAGTATTATTCACTATGTATTCGTACGCCTAAGCGCAATGTTCCCATAACGCTTACCCAGTTCCGTGTTCAGGCTACGCCAGCTATAGCCATGTAGGGTGATCTAAAGTAAGCAAATTATCAGACGATTTTTTTAGTAAATTGAAATTTGTTAGGACAGTTATCTGGTCCTGCAGAGTGACCTAATCTCGAAATCAAGTTCAAACAAGTTTTCTAACGTCCATTGTGGACTAAAACTGTTAATATGGCAAATAACCTATCGTGTGTGCTATCTAACCACAGACACCTAGACCGCGTTTTCCACATTAATATCATTGAACTGCGAATACCATGAAATATAGGTTTTGTTCTAAATGACCTCTAAATGTGCCAATTGAGATCGTGTCCGAATGCTTCCATATGAACACTAGTCTATTTCCACTCTCCATCGTGTATCGTTTTGGAAAGAAGGAACAACAGTTCCTGCTGGCTCTGATCATGCATAGTTTGAGCTATCTGGGAAGGTTGTCAGATATGGAACACTTATTCCGCAGGTAAAATTGATCTCAAAACCAACAGAGATGACGTTATTTGTGGAAATTTTATGAGGACGCACACTCTTGTTAACTACAATGTACATGTGGCATTCCTCTGATAGCCATAATTCTGTTGCGTCTACGTCTCTTCGTTAGCTAACTGAAGTGGTTACGAACACATTTGTCTAGACAATTTTTTTGTCTGTTTCTATTGGTTACTTGAGTGAACTCAAACTTGTTTTAGCAATAATGGATAATAATCATTCATAATATGGCATAATTAAGTTACAGGCATAAATACAATATAAAATGGAAATGAGAGAGATAAAATTAAGGTTTAACGTCGCGTTCAGCAATATTTCAGCTATACAGCGACGCTCAAACAAAATTCAAGATACTCAAGCCAATGACTTAGTAATCCAACACATTTAAACATAAGGCACAGTTCTCTCTCACCCGACTAAAAATATCTTCCAAAGTAGTCGCTCGATAAAAAGAATCTCTTGCAATCTTAAAATCTGTGCAGTCAATAAGAATATGTTTCACTGTGAGATCTTAGTGGCATGGAATAAACCTTGGGACTGGCTCTTTTCTAGTAAATGTTCGCGAGTTAATCGCGTATGGCCGATTCTACATTGCCTGATCATGGTTTGATCGAAACGTTACTGGCTGTCCAGATGAGTATAGCCTACAGGGTTTTTTTGAACTCGTGAAGTTTGTTATTATCCATAGCATTCCACAAAACTTGAAACAGACCAAGTAAATTCTTCTAGTATAGGAAGGTCGCCAAGTGAGATATCTAATGCTGAATAGGTTCCATGAGTGGAGGAAAAATGTGTGTAATAAGAACCATCATTAAAAATACACAAAGAATTATTTGATATAAAATCTTCAAGAATTTTTCCTTATTATCCCAAAAGTTACTACGGTCGTTAAAATCACCCATCAATAAACAACATTAGGGAGCTGATCGTAAAGATTCTGAAGTTCATTAAGACAGAGACCTCCGGATGAAAGTATGTACACCGTGCATAATGTGAATACAGAATTCAAAGTAAAAAGAACTGCTAGAGCTTGTAAATCCGTCTTAAAATCAACAGGACTAAAACACCCAGTTTAACAAGTATTGAAGAGCCCCCTGTAGCCTTTCCATGCTCTTGCAATCTGCTTCTTTGAGAAAAGCTTCATTAAAACAGAGAGCTAAGAACATACGTCGACTGTTATTTCAATTATCTCCTTAAGCTGATCAAATGCAACTAAATCTTTGACACTATGATGATAAAAAGTTCACGGTGCTTTCACAACAGGATATAATGCAGAAAATAACAAGGGTCAGGCCACAGGCAATTTGACAGGACCAAGTACCAGGACATGGTAACTGAGATGTTGGGAGATACTTCAACATACAAACCCTTAAATAAAGACCCGACCTCCACAATTAGGAAAGACCACCGAGCCCTAGGGAAACAACTACAAGACAGCAAGGAAATAGACCTAGCCCTGTACAAAAAAACTTGCGACGCCCCACCCTCAACCCCCGTATCCACGAGCCACAGTCACTAAGACCCCATCAAAGTTAGGTTGTTGGTCTGTAATGGAGAAACTGTACATTACAGCACATGACGTCATGATAGAATGTAGAAAGCAATAATCGGTATTACGATATTCACCAATGTGTCCTGATTAAAGAAGTACTTCACAATTAGAGATTGATAGGAAGGTGTACACATTTGACCAAGCCTGTCCCTAATTGTGAAGCCACTATAATCTTCATTATAACTAAGACAGTATTCACTATTTACGTGACTCTCCATTTGTACGCCGCTCAAAGTTATTGAACATGTTGGTATCCGGTTCGGACACTACAACCTATTTCGTTGATCTAAATGCTTAATTGTTGCTCGCAAGATAAACTTTTTTTTAATTACGGACGAAATTACGGTTTCGGTAGATACTCGGAGAGGACCCCGTTCGTGACTTTCTTTCAAATATAGATATTGCATGCATATATTACCACTTTAGTTCTTAGAAAACTAATATCTGATTTGAGTAGATTGTAGACAAATCAAGGGAGTTACTGCAGCAGAAATACACCTACCACCTTTTCAGATCACAAAATTGATCGGCTACCTCGGATTCGATGAGGTTGGCCATACCTGCTGGGTCGACATCGGGCCTTACATACTAGTATTTTGTGTTAAATGCCGTCATTTACATCTGACGACGATACAGTTCACCAATCTCCAATGTACGAGTTGTCACAGCGAAACAGCTCACCAATTACCAGTATACGAGTGGTCAGAGCATTTCCATCATAGCTCTCTAGATTTGTATCTAATACCGCTTATGCCGGTGCTAGGGGCCGTGTGGTCATATCATCTAAGTTGCCACATGAACAGGTACAATAAAAGCGTACCTGAGATACAACACATATCACGAATCGTTAGATTCTTGGTATGTGCTATAGAATAGGTTAACCAGAAGACTATTCTGTGAAGTCATGTGACGCAGTCAGTATGTCGGCACCTCTTCCCACTTCCCTTATATGTGTTGTAATTGCTACACACTCGGACAGCTCTATATCCATCCAGGTGTTGACCCCCACGATTCAGGCTGGGTAGGACGAACTTCGTTATACAAATTAGTATCGAACCCCATTTCGTGTCATGGACTATGACGATCACGCAAGGTTTCGGAAGAAATGTAGTGGGAAAGGCTACATATGCTTAATATAATCTGTAAATCTTTATCGTGAGATGCAATTCTTTTGTAGATGCCGAATCTCAAGTCCATACATACATCGGCGAAGGCGAAGAAGCTGTCTTCGGTGATCCGTTTTCAGCGATGGTAGCAGGAATGCATCAATAATCCGCCTATAGTCCAAGTGTTCGAATGCGTATCTCTTGTATATCTGATATATGGCAACATCGTAGAATTGTATTATCGGGGAAATAGCTGATGAACTGGCGATGTGTAGGCTTCGTTACAATTACAATTTCTCGTCAAACTAATCTTGTTATCCTTTTGTTGCAAGAGGAAGAGTGGGGTCTTCTCTCTAGTACACACGTAGATTATGGACAGTAAAATTCTTGACGGTATATGAATTTGAACATGAAGTAAGCAGCTTCTATGTTCTATCAAGCGTAATTTTCAAACTCAAATGGAACATATGAAATGTTTATGTGATAGCCATTTTGGAGTTGGAAGACCAGCATTGACTTGCTGGTATATAGAATAGTGCTTCATTTCCAAATATGTTCAAGCAAGGAAAACACAGACGAATCGCAGTACAGTTCTTTTTCACTGTTGGTGCCAGCTAATGACAAGCGTCTGGTCCGTCATTCTTTATTCAGCCGTCGTCCATTAAAGAATATACTCGTCCATAATCCAAGACCTATTTCGTGCACCAAATTTAAAAGACAATCATAGTATACATAAGCATTGGCTAGTTTCCAGCAGGAGAGAAGTGGTCAGCAGTTTTCAATGATGCCGGCAAGACATCATGATGTTTCAAAAATATCAAATCCGTATGGCTGATCAGTATTCTTAATCCATATGATATTCGTGGTGAAGTCATCTAGAAAATGATGTATCTCCGTCATGCTTTGATTGTGGCTGTTCATATGAACACCAAGAGGATTATGAAATACATGGGTTCATACGGCCATAGATACGTCACGCCATAGATCTTGCACGCTACGCTCGTATTTTACTATCAGCATGCGATATTTATCGCCAAATTTGACAAAGTTCCAGTGACGGCGCTTGGTGGTATATCACTGCTTTATAAGTTTATACAATAATGTTTTGTGACGTTGATTAAAATCGTCACATTTAAAACATGATCTTGCAAATGCTACAAGGTCAGATATGTATACGCCATATGCAGGTCCCTCTGAAATATTATTGTCCAGAAAGGGAAATTGTAAATCATCTCTTTTGTCATAAATTCGACGAGCGAGAAGGGCCGCTTCATTTTTACAGAGATATAGGGCTAAATATGAAGTGCCATTTGAGCCATCTGTATTTTCCTTCAAATCCAATGAAGGTGGGTGTTTATCCTTCACTGTGCCATTTATATAGCGATTATCCACAGCGAGAAGATCGTCTATATAGTGTTAGGTGAATGACAAGGAAGGACTTTGAATTGATCGGTTTCTGAAAGCGCCTACATATAGTCTCTCGTCGATTGTATGACAAAAGAGATGATTACAATTTCGACATCGTAAACTATCCCTTTCTGGACAGTAATATTCCAGTGGGACCTGCATATAGCGTATACATATCACGCCAAGTAGCATTTGCTAGATCCTGTGTTAAATGTGACGATTTTAATCAACGTCACAAAACATTGTTGCAGAAACTTATAAAACAGGGCTACACCACCAAGCGCCTCCACTCAAAGTTTCTCAAATTTGGCGATACATATCGCATGCTGATAGCAAAATACGAACGTAGCGTGCAAGATCTATGGCGCTACGTTTCGTAACTTGTGACTAATTCCGCTTAACCCGGGGCTAGGGGCCGTATGAACCCATGTACTTCAAGATCCTCATGGTACTCATATGAACAGTCACAATCAAAGCGTGACTGAGATACATCATTCTTTAGATGACGACTTTACAACGAATATTATGGATTAAGAATACTGATCAGCGATACGGATTTGATATTTTTGGAACATCATGATGTCTTGCCGGCATCATTGAAAACTGTTGACCGCTTCTCTCTTGCAGGAAACAAGCCTATGTTTATGTATACTATGATTGTCTTTTTGAATTTGGTGCTAACACTGTTATATGGAATATGGAATAGGTCTTTGGATTATGGACGCGGATATTCTCTAATGGAGGACGGCTGAATTATGGATGACGGACCAGACGCTTGTAGTTGTTAATAAGAGAACAGATATAGATCACTCAACAGGGGTGCACAATTAGTACTCATTGGGATACCTGTATGCCTTTGATATATTGTGTTGCCAAATGTCACATAGATATTTTTACTGAGAAATTCAAGCAGCTCTATAAGCAAAAGCATCCCATGAATGATATCCCGTGTATGTAGTAGAGCTAAAGAATGCTTATGGCTTCTGACATTAATATATCGGCGATCAGTTTTCTTGGACACAGACATTAATAATGAACTTAGACGGTCAATAAAGTCCTATGAGGGATTGTGGTATATTCGAAAAATCCAATGGGGATACATGTCTGTACGGTATGTGACCTTAAGCATCAAGTTATTCCGAAAGACATTTTTAGTTTCTCAATATCCACATACATTCAATGCCAGAGTTTTTAGAAAGAGTGGCGCAATGCCTTTCCCAAAATGCTTTTACCTTCTGAAGGACCCTCGTCAACAGAGTTGAAAGAAGCTTGGTGATGCAGCTTCTAGTTTTTTCTAGAATGGCTTTATTTGGGAAAATCCAGTGCATTTCTCATGTATTTTGTACCCTGGTTGGATATTACATGTACACGATTTGTATTTCATCCTGCTCCTGAATAACTACAAATCTTCGACTAAATTGTCTGATGTACTTCTATAAAATTCATACACGTTTGCATTGGGATGTGCTCCTTAATTACTTTGCGATTAAAAAAGTATTTCATCACAAAGAAAACAAAGAACATCATCAGTTTCGTTCTCCCGTTGTTCGGTGCAAAAGCCCTCGCGAAGATCGAAACATCTATTTCCTTCTTCTTACAACTTTACCTAGGGATTTGTGTTACTATATTTATAAGACGACGCAGTATTTTTCTGACATTTATCCGGATCTCGTACTGGTGAAGGCCCGGTTGAGGACTTGAGCCCGGGTAAAAGTTTGAAATTACGTAAAAGTAAATCTCATATCTTTAAAGTGGGGTGAAGTTCTTTCAGTGAAAACAAAAATGATTCCTGGTGTAAAATCGTAGCAACGAAAAAATTACAGGCTAATTATTTTCAGTAATGTGCTGGCGAATTGATTTTCAGGTAAATGACCTACACTTGTATAACAGCTTGTATAACAGCTGTGCTGATCAGAGTGAGAATAAGCCGCTACAATCGAAATAACTCATGTGTGACAGACCCGTAACTTTAGTACAGAGCGGTCAATCTGCTTGATACCATTTAAGGGCGTGTGACCCACCTAAGCGGATTTTCACATACGATTGGATTGTTACAGTTTGAACATTAATATCGCAGCAACCAGAATAACATTTAAAGAAACTTTTTTCTTTGCTTAGTTCAATATACCCATGACAAATTTCGGACTCCCATAATTAATAGTTTTTCAGAAATAAAAGGTTTTACTTATAAAACTGAAGAAATCCCCTGAAGGAATAAAATCGAGGAACAGATTAGCGGCTATTAACTGACGGTGATTACCCCTGCAGTGTTAGTTTGAGGCAAGTGTCAATTGCCAGCTTGGAGGGATCTCCACTCAAACAAGCGAAAAAAAATCCGCCACTCATAATTAGTTTTTTGGAGGCTAAAATTGCACCTACGCATACATATATGCACCAAAATAATCACACCTCGAGAAAGAATCTGTATATTACTAAAGATATATGCAACGCACCTTTTTCGTAAGTTTTAAGTTTGTACTCCCTAGGTGGCTAACAAGCCCTTGAGTACTCAGTGCTAATTAAAATGTCTACCTTTGGGTAACTGGGACAGATCTCTTTAACCATGAAAGGCGCGAAACGAAGTCTTTGCCCACGTGACTTCGGGCCAAGGTTAGACACGGGGCAATGCTTTAACATAGAGTATGCTTCAAAAATCGGAAAATAAATATCATATTGGCTTTCGAAATACTGAAAATCCAAACAATACTGAAGATGTTATTTTCTCGGAGTTAAATAGGCATTTGCAACCAGAAGGCTTTCACCTGTGAAGTCCGTGAATAAAACAATAAAGCATTGCCAATGTTAAGAAATTCGTTGTCCAACCTCAGCGTAACGTCACATGGGCGATGATGTGGTACTCATTGAACATTTTTCCTTGCCAAATTGAAGTGTATCTTAGTCGCGATTTTGATTGTGCCTGGTCATGTGAATACCATGGAGATGTGACACACATGATATACAAACGGTCCCTAGTCCCGGTCTAAGCGGAATTAGACACAAGTTCCGAAATGTAGCGCTATGAATCTTTCACGCTAGGATCGTATTTTGCCACCAGTTTTATCACAGAATTTGAGAAACTTTGAACTGGGGCCTTTGGTGGTATAGCTCTGTTTGACATTTTTCCACAGTAATTTTCTGTGGCGTTGATAAAAAATCGTCCGTCTGCAGATGATCTACAAAGGTTACCAGGCGGGACACGTACACGCCGTTTGCAGGTTCTTGGAATATTAAATGCAAGTTCGAATATTAGAAATCAACGCGATGCGCATTTCATTTCTTTGCTATATTTTAGTCACATGTAGTACTGATTAAAATTAGTCACAGAAAATGGGACTTGCGCCATGTGGATTTTCGGCAACTGAAATAAGTGGAAAATTGCATATCAAAAGATAGGTGAAAACCACGTGAATTACGCTAGGATGAACATCACGTGAAACTATGAAATAACCACACGGCACATATAGCACCGGCATAAGTGGAGTTAGATACGCCAGGTTGGAAGCTATGATGCCAGATCACACCAAATAAGTAACTCATCTGATGTTATTGTATGAACATCGAAGATGTCTGATAGAGTAAACATGGTAAATGCAAGAATACACCCAACAAAAATCTAACTTATAATGCCCGACGTCGTGTGGTAAATTAAACCTACATATATTTGCCAAATGGCATGTACAGACGACGGGTTCGCGGATGAACAGTCCACCGGCAGAATCCTACAATATACAGATAATAATTTGGTGATAAATTTAAGAGGTGGGACAAGTTGATGACGTCCAGCGACTGAAAAGCATCCATTGCATCCACGGGAAAGCCTCCCTCGGTACCTCACATTCAGACTAGAATATGGAGGATTCTAACGCGTAGCCTTGATATCTCGGCCGCAATTGTATTGTCGTAGGCTAGTACAAGAATGTGTCTGGATGTCGAAGCGTGTTTTTTTAGCACACTGCTTACGCCAACTCTTATAATTTTCTGAGGACGCCTGGGAGCCAATCAGAGTTGCGGTTTATAGCTGCGACTAGTTGCAACTTAAAACTTTGCAATTGGCTGCTCTCTTGTTGCTCATACCATATGCGATTGTATCGAGCAGTTCCCGATCAACAACACACATATCAATAACAGTCAAACCCATTCAGATAATGATAAATCTTGTGGAGATTTCTTAAGAATTGTACTTCAGTGGCTTCTAGATTTCTTTCTCCCTTCTCTTCTCTTTCTTTCTTTCTCCGTCTCGCAACAAATAAATATCACCAGAAAAAAAATCCCATATCATGTTTATGGAAAAAATATATACGGGCATTCTATTATCGCAGGTTTCTTGTTCATCATACGCACGATTATATTGATTTTCAGCTTCAGTCAACTCTAACGATGCATCAGAGTTCAACGATTTCAACATTTGTCTCTTTGAGAGATCGCGGTCATCCGTGGACATGGTGATGGCATTCAATAATAGTATAGCTTTCAGTACATTTGGTCTTTAGGTCATCGATAGCCCTTCTTGTATGATCACACACACAAACGTCCGGTTGCAAACTATATATTTCAGGACCAAAAAAAATCCGCAGAATCTCGCGAGGAGTCAGTCCTACACTTACCTTTGCGCGCATACACAGTGACTTTGAAAACACAAATGTAAGGAAATTTTCGATTGGTGGATCATTTCGAAAAGATTCCGAAAGCATTCTTCGCACCAATGGACCAGACTGAGTCAGACATCTAAAACTCAACGCGAGGAAGGAACTGACTAGCGGATATCTCACGTTACTGACCGTTCTGTCACCTGATCAACCGATATTGTTTGATGGCTAGGCTCAAATTACACATATGGTTGACTTCTTTATGAAATATAGATAGCTGTACTTTGACCGGGTGACCATAGCCTAGCCCACCATACAAGTACCGACTGACACTTTCCGATGAACTTCTTCCATCGGTTCTCACTTCACAGCTCGATGAGCTTAAAATTTGCGGCATATTGCTCGAATTTGATCAGTGTATGTAAGGAGCGTTCACTTCGTAAACTCCTATACCAAGGAGATCCAGATAATGTATTTAGCACTATAAATTTAATTGGTAAGACATGGTCAGCTGTATTAAGCGAGATATAAAGCGAGTTTATCAAGAGAAAAACAAAATGGAATACTCGATGTGGAGGTTAACGGTCTGCTGGCTAACTGTTAATGATGTGACATCCCTGAGCCATTTTAGAGACATTGTATTTGTTCCCATGGTTCACTTTCCGGTTTCAGTTTTGTCCTGTGTTTGAGCTACTTATCTACATCCTTCTTGCGTGAGGTTTTTCTTACAGGTGGATAAGCGAAATGCAATGTTGGTGGGAACATAACGGTCTAAATGTTCCCACCAACATAATGTTCTCAGATATCAGCCACGCTTTTATTTTAAATTTTCATATCGACCCTTTGGATGACGTTAACTTACGACCACAAGCATCGACGTATAATTAGATATATAAATTCAATTATGATAGCTCCACGAATCCATCAGTTGGACATTGATGATTTTGTGAACGTCAGATGCAAAAAACGACTCGAAGTATGAAAAGGAAAACGTTCGCGGAATACAAGTGTTTATTCAGAAGACTTTAGGCCAAGCTTCCTTCTCCTTATGCGCTTGGTGAAGCGGTGTCTAGAGGTTTCCACCGTCGCTATCTAATCAGCACGACTTATGTCGGTAATTAAAAAACAATCCGGATAATACGAAATGTGGGTCAGAAAAAGGGGAGAAGAAACGAGAAACTCTAGTCCGGAACATAGATGTGCAATTGCTGAGACTCTGGAAGGTCAATAGATTTCTTTTGCTGGTCACAGGCCTTTTTGAATATGTAAACCAAAGGGGTTAGCGAGTTCGAAGGGAAGACGGACACTCGTCATAAAAATATATAGGTAAAAGTTTATTCACACGGGAGGGTGATTATGTCATTATACAGCTCATATAGAGGGTAGCAGCTTCAACATGACTTTTACAGTCACTGCATACAGGATAATAACACACCTCCCCAACACAAAATAGAAGAACAGAATGATCAGATGGCCAAAACCTGTCCAGGTGTTGGTAAAAATCCATGCAGGAGAATTCCATTATTGCAAATAACAAAGGCAAACCGTACTAAACCCACTATCTAACAGTGGGCTTAATCCAGCCTATATCACAGGTATGCTAAAACCTAGCTTTCTAACTCTATAGTCTATTTCAAAGCTAGTCGCCTGAAAGTATAATGTAACTTGACTGCAGGTGTAATATAAGCCACTATGGTGTATTGCAAAATATTACCATGAATAATTTTCACTCTTACATACTTTCCCTCTGAGAAAAAATGTTTTCCCCAACATACACAGTAATCATCAAAAATAAATTCTATATACAAAACAAAAATAATTCTGTTCTCAAGTCAATACCTAGCAAATGACAAATCTCCACTCTGCTGACTAACCATTTCTCATAATTTCAGCCAAAGCATTTAGGAGAGCAGGACATGATGCCAAGCCCGGATTGCTATTAACCATGGAAACGAGATGGTCTACCTTCACTGCCCAATTAGGCTTGACCGAGACCGCCTCTGATACTTGGAGTTGCGACACGTCATACTCACCAGATCGAATCCAAGCGGGTGCCTGCCGATTCCGAAGCGATCGGCGTGGCAGTGGTACAGGAATGACAGGAGCGTGATCACCAGCAGAGAGAGTATGGATATCTCGATCTTCCATAATGGGGTCGGACTCCACATCAGTTTCCAGATTAAGCGCTTCTGACCATATATCAGTATGTTCCTCAGGTTCCGATTCTTCCATAGAAACCAGAGGTTCGGTTTCCGCTGAAGACAGCAAAACTACTTCATCAGTCGAATCTGCTTCGCCAGTCAGACTTAACTCACCTGCCGAACCGATAACGGTTTCCCCTGACGACCGCAACACTACTTCGCCAGTCGAACCTGCTTCACCAGTCGGACTTACCTCACCTGCTGAATCGATAGCGGGAATCCCGGGATTAACAGCGATCACGATGGAATCTTCCGGGTCAGATTCAAGATCCTCCTCGGACCTCGCAGTGGCAACTTACCTTGCAGCAGGACCTTCAGCATCCTTCATGGATGGCTTTAGGCCATCTTTTCCCAATGGATCCGGATCAGATTCAAGGCACGGAAGCAAAAATAGCAAATTTCTATGTAGGGTCCGCATCCTACCGTCTTTTGATCTCACCATCTGGATTGGGTCGATAAATGACATGGTAACCCTCCTGTTCCCAACGGTCACTCAGCTTATCGTTACAGTGAAGACCAGTCTTCTTGACCAGCACTTCATCACCCACGTCCAAAGAGCCTCCTCTGACTCTGAGGTCATATCGCTTCTTCTGTTGACTCTGAGCCTTGCTGCATGCCGATGCAGCCAAATCGAATGCATGTGCTAGCTTTTCGCGTAGACCGGTAGCATACTCCGTGCAGGTTTCATCACGATCCTGGTCTCGATCCAATCCGTACCGCACATCCACTGGAAGTTTTGCTTCTCTACCAAACAGCAAAAAGTGAGGGAATATCCCGTTGAGGCATGCTTGGTGCAGTTATACGCATGCACCACGGACGCAATGTGACCCTTCCATGCCGACTTCTTGTCCATAGGCAGTGTCCCTAACATATCCAGCAGCGTCCTGTTGAATCGTTCACAGATTCCATTTCGTTGGGGATGGTAAGGAACACATCTTCGAGATTACTCGAGATTCAAAATTTCGTCCTTGATCTGAATGTAATCTCGCGGGAATTCCGAAGTGCACAACAAAATCGTCATACAAGACCATTGCCGTCGTCTTTGCAGTCTGGTTTTTGGATGGGAAAGCCTGCGCAAACTTGGAAAAATGATCAGTAATGACCAATATATTCTTAAACCCTCTGGAGGCTGGCTCAAGAGACAATTTGGACGTCCATTGGACGTGGGTGATGAAGTGCTGGTCAAGAAGACTGGTCTTCACTGTAACGCTAAGCTGAGATACATCATTCTTTAGATGACGACTTTACAACGAATTATGGATTAAGAATACTGATCAGCGATACGGATTTGATATTTTTGGAACATCATGATGTCTTGCCGGCATCATTGAAAACTGTTGACCGCTTCTCTCTTGCAGGAAACAAGCCTATGTTTATGTATACTATGATTGTCTTTTTGAATTTGGTGCTAATACTGTTATATGGAATATGGAATAGGTCTTTGGATTATGGACCCGGATATTCTCTAATGGACGACGGCTGAATTATGGATGACGGACTAGACGCTTGTAAGTAGTCTATGCACACTAACTCCATTGGCTGACTAGACTGGATACTGATTAGTGGTGCTCTATCCGGACGACCACACGCCTTTCGTCGTAAACATCGCTCGCAGTTGGTTACTTTGCTGTCAACATCGCGAGCCAATCCAGGCCAAAAGAATCTAAACCGGACTAAATCAAGTGTACGATCTTTTACTACATAGCCCATGTCATCATGCAGGCTACGAAGGACCTCCTCTCTGCATTCCAGAGGTAACACGACTTGAAATTCCTTCTTTCCATCAACCAGGCGTTTCCGACAAAGGATTCCACGATTGATGATCAAGCTATCCCACTCCTTCAAAACCCTCCGCGCCTCCTAAGTCTCCTTTCTGAGTACTTTTTGCGAGGGTCTGGGACATTCTGTAGATAACGTTGAAGTCTAGAAATCACACGGCCTTTTAACTGCTTACCGGCTACATCCTGCACTGTTATGGTGGACAAGCCTGGTGTCGCCATTGCGCCAACTACCTGCTGGGGCAAACACAGGTTCTGTACAATTGACTTTCCCTCCAACATGGACTGGCACGCAGTGGACAACTTCTGGTGTCATCACACTCGTAATCTCGGGTGTCGCTACATCTTTGTCATCCAACATCTGTTGAGGGATAGGGGGCAGCGCATCAGCATCAATGTTCTTCTTACCTTAACGATACGATATACCGGTACCGAAATCGTATGTCGCAAAGTTGGCCAACCATCGATGTCCTGTCGCATCCAGCTTTGCCGTGGTCAGAACATAGGTCAGAGGGTTGTTATCTGTCCTGACCTCAAACCGGTTTCCATAAAGGTAGTCATGGAACTTTTTACATACGGCCCACTTCAATGCCAAGTATTCCCGCTTATGCGCAGAATAATTGCGCTCAGGTTTCGTCAGCCCACTTGAAGCGTAACCATGGCACGTAGTTGTCCCTGCTGCTCCTGATAGAGGACCGCCCCAAGGCCATCCTGACTCGCATCTGTATGTAGGATAAATGGCAGGCTATAGTCAGCAAATGCAAGCACAGGTGGGGATGACAATGACGTGATCACCTTTTCGAAGGCTTCCTGCTGTAATTCGCTCCAGTTCAAGGCATGGTCTGACTTGCGCAGTTTGGCTTTCAGTTTCTTCGATCCAGAGGTGCCATCACCAAGTAAGTCCACACATATCTCAGCCTCAGATACGTGCTGTTGGTTTACCACTTTCTGGGACCTCTCCTCCCATGTTGATGAATTGATGTCAACCTGTTCATGTTCCACGGCTCGGGCAGCTATCAGCAGCTCCTCATAAGAAGCCAGTGCATCGAACCTATGGCGAATGGCTCACTTGACTCTATCGGCAAATAAGCCACTCCAAAAGAGTCGCTCCATGGAAACAACCTCCCAAACACGGCATCAAATGTCTCCAAAATTCCAGAAATTGTAACACCACCCCCAAGTTTAACAAAGTGTCAGCCGCCATGCCCTTAAGTGACCGTCTCACTGCTTGTAATACGGAATTATAAGGGAACATATAAGGGAAGTGGGAAGAGGTGCCGACATACTGACAGAGCCACATGACTTCACGGTATAGTCTTCTGTTTAACCTATTCTAAAGCACGTACCAAGAATCTAACGATTCGTGATATGTGTTGTATCTCAGATACGCTTTTATTGTACCTGTTCATGTGGCAACTTGGATGATATGACCACACGGCCCCTAGCACCGGCATAAGCGGTATTAGATACAAATCTAGAGAGCTATGATGGAAATGCTCTGACAACTCGTATATTGGTAATTGGTGAGCTGTTTCGGTGCGACAACTCGTACACTGGGGATTGGTGAGCTGTATCGTCGTCAGATAAAAATGACGGCATTTAACACAAAGACTAGTCTGTAAGGCCCGATGTCGACCCAGCATCAACTTCCCACAAAGGTCAACATATATCAAAGACCAAAAGGTCTGTACAGGGGGCGGGCCGTCCACCAGCAGAATCTCGCCATATACAGGTAAAAATTACAACACATATAAGGGAAGTGGGACGAGGTGGCGACATACTGACAGAGTTACATGACTTCACAGTATAGTCTTCCGGTTAACTTATTCTAAAGCACATACCAGAATCTAACGATTCGTGATACGTGTTGTATCTCAGGTACGCTTTTATTGTACCTGTTCATGTGGCAACTTGGATGATATGACCACACGGCCCCTAGCACCGGCATAAGCGGTATTAGATACAAATCTAGAGAGCTATGATGGAAATGCTCTGACAACTCGTATATTGGTAATTGGTGAGCTGTTTCGGTGCGACAACTCGTACACTGGGGATTGGTGAGCTGTATCGTCGTCAGATAAAAATGACGGCATTTAACACAAAGACTAGTCTGTAAGGCCCGATGTCGACCCAGCATCAACTTCCCACACAAATGCCAACATGCATGACCTGGTGTGGCATTTGTCATTTGCTACACATTGTAACTCCTACTTCCACTGAGCATAACTAGCATCACCTTTAGCCACATCCCCAGAAAAGAAGGGTGATTTAGAGGTAGCTAAACGAACATAGTTTGGACCTACATCCCCATGTCTATCGTTTTGATGTGTGATGTCCTGATCAAGGGGCAGTTGATGTGAAGAAGTTGGACGGGTAGCGGCTGGATGGGTAGGAGCTGGGTGGGTAGGGGCTGAATGAGTAAAAGTTACTTTTGGGCGACCCCCCTGCAATACTTGCAAAACTTCTTGCTGTTTTTCTAAACTAAGAGATGCAAATTGCTTAATCAAATGTTCAGAACCTCCCAACTCCTGCTGTTCTGTGTTATCAGATTTTAAAAGCTTCACACTGACCACACTATCCTGAAACACCTTACCATCGAATAAATTGGCGGCCAATGTAGCATCTTCCACAGTAAGGTAAGTAAGAACTACCCCCTTTCCCTCTTCTACCGTCCTCACGAAGCGCACCTCGTCCGCTGTAGAAAAATAATCTACCACTTCTTTGTCAGTAACTGAGGATGGCAACCCTACAACTACCACCTTCGGGGTATCCATTACGATAACTGGAGGAGGGGGTATAAGTGAACGAGAGAGAAAAAAAAGTTGTTGACAAAATGTGCATGCAAAAACAATCAATTGTTGAAAACAAAATGTGCATGTACTCTCACAAAGAATGTTGATATGCGGGAGAATACTAACAAATACAAGTCCAAACTTACCAATTGAACAACAATGCAAAAAAAAAAAACGAAATAAAACAAATACGAAAAAATACACACATGTACATGTTGTTGTTGCTGTGTTGTTTACATACAATGCACTCAATAATTGTGTTTACATGGAATGCACGAGCTCGATGTTGTTGTAAACAAACCAATTCATCCATCAGAATGTTGTTGTGAACAGGCAAGACAAAACATCATCCATCTAGAATACATGCACACAGACAACGCATAAAATGTCTTGATGACGCTATTGCATAACTATAAACACTCAAAAAAATGTTGTTGTTTTTTGGAATCCTGATATGCGAGTACCAAATGATACCACTCAAAATATTCACAGGATTGTCTTCAGCATATAATATACACGAAAAATTATCAACATATGAAAGCAAAGAAACAAGCAGAGTATCACCATCAAGCACTACTTTCACACAGATGTGATACCAAGTTAAACTAGAATTGCTTGCAAGTAAACACCAAACTTGAGTTGGCGAATGGGGAGGGGGGGAGTGAGGGGGCTGGGGGGATTGAAAGGGGACAAGACCAACAAAAATGTGGGTGATACCTGCCACCTTTATGTGCCAGCCTCGGTATTGTTAACGATTCAGCTTAGTCAGTGATGCAGCTGATTCCTTGAATCCCAGTTCATGAACACAGAAAGTATGACAGGTTGGTTGGTTGCTTGAAGTTTAAAGTCGCACCTAACCATATTGGTCTCGCGGCGACGATGACCCAAACAAACATACCCTAGCAAAATCCTAACAAAAATCTAACCAAAACTACAAAAAAAATTGAATTTTGAAAATTAAGCTCTACAGACACTGATCACAATGGATCATCAGAGAGCCTAATTTGTTTGGCACTTTAACCCTATCTGGCCTGGGCTTTTTAGGACCTGTCCAGGCCTGGTTGGGGGGGGGGCGAAATGGCCCCCCCCAAATTATTTTTCTTACCCATTGAACTAGGGGGCTGAAACTTACCACACTATACCCTTGGGTCAAGCTCTACCAGAAAATGTAAAAAATCTAATATGGCAGCTTTGATGACGTCACAGTGACGTCATTTTCAAAAATGGCATTTTCGGTCGATTTTTCGGTCGGATTTTCCGAAATTTTTATTCATGCAATTTCTCCGCAAAAACTGCATGATAAATTAGTAAATATTAATGTTATGTGAAATAAAATACTTTTTGCCTGCTTTTCATCGCGGAAAAGCAGAAATTTTGAAGAAATATGACAAAAACATCACTTTTCTGGTACCCCACGAGGCCGCCATCTTGAATTTACCCATGACCCTCTGCTCGGGGGGGTTATGCAAATAAGCTCAAAACGACCCCAATATGATAAGCTGTAAAGTCAAGGAGTTTCAGCTGTCCATTTTTTGTCGTTCCGGAGATAGCGCAGAAAGTTTGGTAGGGGGTCATTTTGGCCCCCGCCCCCGGGCCAGGTAGGGTTAATCTACCTCCTGTGCCAGACAAACATGGTACAAACCATGCTGCCCTAAGCTGGAGGGCCAGAAAGTATGATCCGTGATGTCTATTCCTTGAAATGTTCTCTGCTTCATAAGAAGAAGAACAACAAGAGCATCATGTAAAGGCGAATTTCTGGTGATACTCAGGAGGCAGACCTCAGAGAAGGACTAGATACTTCATGTAGGAAGCTATTTTCTCAAGTCTAGACATATTGTTGTCTCCAGACTTGGCTATTGTATGCATTGTCTCGTGATCCTTACATTGAGCATGAAACAGAGAAGACCATAGCTATACCATCGAAGCAGAAGTGAAACACTATGAACTTGTTTCTATATATCCTACCCTTCATGAAAAAATGTGTGGCCATGTAGAAGACTAGGACAGACGGTCAATTCGTGGTCAAAAGGTCAAATATGATGAAATAGACCTCCAAAGATCGCTTTTTGGTATGAGTTGCTTCCTTGGTGACATGTTTCATATAAATATAGCCACTGTCTTAAATTGTGTTTTTTGTTCAAACAAATTAAAGAACGGCACAAACAAAATTCTTCAAATACAAACCATTTATAGCCATATGTATTAATATCACTCTTTATGTCATCCTCCAACATATTAAGTAGAAGCATGTCTGGAGGCGTAATATGAAAAAAAATAAAAAAAATAAAAAAACAAACAGGCATTGGGTAGTGGAACAAGGCCATTGCTTCAGGGATAGATTTTAAGACTGTAAGAGATTCTTTTTATCGAGCTGGTACTTTAAAAGATCTGTTTAGTCGGTTAAAAGAAGACTGTATCTTGGTTTATTTGAGAGAAATCGGTTTGTTGCATAATCTTTAGTCTTTCGGTGTGTTGATTACGTCTGGATTGCTGGGTTGTTGACTTGTTTTTGTTTGATTTTGTTTGATCGTCGCTATATAGCTGAAATATTGCTGAACGCGACATTCAAACTTACCTCTCTCTCTCTCTCTCTCTCTCTCTCTCTCTAAAGGTACGTAAGAAATGTATCCAGCGGATCAAAGCCCTGGCTTGAGACGAACAAATATATAACTTTCGCCTTCATTGAACTGGTAGTCAAGGTACGTTAACCTGAACTTGATCAAGCGTCGAAAAGACTCTGGGTCTGATGCTGGGTCGACATCGGGCCTTACAGACTAGTCTTTTGTGTTAAATGCCGTCATTTTCATCTGACGACGATACAGCTCACCAATACGCAGTGTACGAGTTGTCACAGCGAAACAGCTCACCAGTTACCAATGTACGAGTTGGCAGAGCATTTCCATCATAGCTCTCTAGATTTGTATCTAATACCGCTTATGCCGGTGCTAGGGGCCGTGTGGTCATATCATCCAAGTTGCCACATGAACAGGTACAATAAAAGCGTACCTGAGATACAACACGTATCACGAATCGTTAGATTCTGGTATGTGCTTTAGAATAAGTTAACCGGAAGACTATACTGTGAAGTCATGTAACTCTGTCAGTATGTCGCCACCTCGTCCCACTTCCCTTATATGTGTTGTAATTTTTACCTGTATATGGCGAGATTCTGCTGGTGGACGGCCCGCCCCCTGTACAGACCTTTTGGTCTTTGATATATGTTGACCTTTGTGGGAAGTTGATGCTGGGTCGACATCGGGCCTTACAGACTAGTCTTTCGTGTTAAAAGCCGTCATTTTCATCTGACGACGATACAGCTCACCAATCCGCAGTGTACGAGTTGTCTCAGCGAAACAGCTCACCAATTACCAATATACGAGTTGTCAGAGCATTTCCATCATAGCTCTCTAGATCTGTATCTAATACCGCTTTTGTCGGTGCTGGGGGCCGTGTGGTCATATCATCCAAGTTGTCACATGAACAGGTACAATAAAAGCGTACCTGAGATACAACACATATCTTGGTATGTGCTTTAGAATAGGTTAACCGGAAGACTATACTGTGAAGTCATGTGACTCTGTCAGTATGTCGGCACCTCTTCCCACTTCCCTTATATGTGTTGTAATCTTGCCCTATGGTCGCAACATTTGCCAGCTACATGCAAACTGTCGACTTCTTTTGTAGGAACATATCAACTCGCAGCCTAGGTGAGACAAGGGTACAATATCTTTCTGACAAGATTGACATCCATAGAATTTGGTTGAATTTATTACCGCAAAATGCCTCGGTACGATTTCGGTCAATGTCGAATTGATCCATAAAACACAAATACAAGAGTCTCGCGTTTTGCTTTGAGTCACACTTCAAGTACACACACGATCTATTTCACGTAAGGATACGAATGGTCGCGGATGTTCAAGTTTCATGATAGTATGTTCATGTGAGAATTGATAACAAAACATCATAATGGAGTTGGGCTTCATAGAGAAAATACTCTCAGAATAGGTCTGGTTTAACACATATTCCTGCCTGTGATTTTTATTGTCAGAGTAGTCAGCCAATGTTAATGGACCATCAAGGAGTATAATAATGGTTATTGCAAAGATCATTGACCTTTTCACTGACACATGGATTGGAATAGAATCAGTTCCATCATTCGACACTGATAGATTATGCCTGTTCTGCTAGCGATCTTTAAGTGGAAACGATCGTTTCAGATACCCACGCATACATGATTAAAGGACGCTGTCTCCAGAAAGCGGACTGTTCGGAGCGTTCTCTTCGCATCGCCGTCCTTTCACTCTGCTTATCTACTGACAATACTAAGTTGGCGATTCTATTGGTCAAAGATTTCGAGATCACGAGATAACGAAGATGTCGACATCACGAGTTAACAAAGATGTGGAGATCACGACATAACAAATATGTCGTGATTACGATTGGTCAGTTATCTAGAGATGCTTCTGGCGATTCTATTGGTCAAAGATGTCGAGATCACGAGATAACAATGATCTCGAGATCACGACATAACAAAGATGTCGAGATCACGAGATAATTTTAAAAAAACTTGCGTGTCACTTTTACGGCTCCATACAATGGCCTTAAAGACGTATCACATCTTTGTAGAAGAAATGGGTCTTCTGAGTAGGTCTTCGAGTTGAAATTTATGATAATAAAGTGAGAGAAAACTTAGTATGTTGAGCTACGAGGAGCGACTCCATATTGGTGATTAGTGATCCTCCTTCGTAACGAGGGGAGACGAGCATATACTACAGTTCATTCGACACGTCTACACGCATACGCAGTTGCGATTTGATTATGTATGCAATCCAATGTACAAAACAGCCATTCCACTCATCCAGAATGGAGAATGCATCTCCCATCTATAACCATGTCAACTGAAGACTATCGGCGAAAATAAACAATGAAGCTGGTTTGTCAATGGCAACAGCCACAGTGTTTCATCTGATCATAAAGCTGGGGTTACACGGACCAATGAATAAATATCCTACTGATGTTTGGATTCCACACAGGATGTCGACTCGACACCATGTCTCAGAAACCGTTAAAAGTTGTGAAGAGCTTCAATACATGTCTCTCTTCATGATAGCTCTCTAGTTTTCAGTAATTGTTAATGGGCTAATATATTGCTATAATGAAGTTCAATTACTTCCTTGCTGGCCCATGAATTGCCATACATTTTGTTTCTTTCTTAAAACGAGTATACCGTTATCGTTCTGTTAATAATGTTTGCCTGAAGATAAAGATCTAGGTCTCGTTAGTATGTCATTTGTTTCCCGAGGATATATCCTGGCATTCTTGCAAATTCCGTGTAAATGTCACGAAATGTCTATTCGGGACATGTGCATATGTACCGTTTTGGCAGGATGCCTACCTCTTTTCCGACCACCATATTATACGTTTAGTTGTTAATTTCTGCCACGATAATGTCTACTGTTAATTTCTTCAAAATTGACGTACATGTATTGCTGAAACCATATTTAACGATGGCATAGATATGATAGTAGTATATAAAACACCGATTCCCGCTCTTTTATGCAAATGAGATAACGTCATCGCGGAGCATGCGGAGCTCTCGTCCAATCAGAAGCGAGTATTTCAAATCCGTCACAGAGCTCTCGTCCAATCAGAAGCGAGTATTTCAAATCCGTCACAGAGCTCTCGTCCAATCAGAAGCCGTCTAATCTCCGGCCCTCTCCGGGATAATAGATAGCCTTTATCTGCCCTTCCGAAGCATCAGTGGCCTGTACAGGGTCCCCGACAATATCGCCATCTATTTACCCATGTTAAATGGCAAGTGGGGAACCCTGGGTTTCACCATACAATGAAAGGGTCCTACTGGGAATTGAACCCGGGTCGCTTTATCAAGAGGCAGACACGTTATCCATTAGGCTACGAGTCATATGATACAAACCAAGGTTGAAAATAGCATATATATGTCTACTACCAATGTTAATGTATACGGGGAATACCTAAATAGACGTTTCGTGACCTAGGTGGGTCCCTAGTGGACCGATTGGGTCGAGTGAGGTATCAAAGTGAAGCATTCGTGAAGGGGCATCTGATGGGCTGGGTGTGGGGTTGAAATATCGGCATTCTGCGCATGCACGGTGGCCAAAGTGTATGAAAATAGACGTTTTGGAGCTAGGGGAGCCACTAATGGTCCAATGGGGTCGAGTGAGGTATCAAAGTGAAGCATGAAGGGGCATCTGATGGACTGGGTGTGGGGTTGAAATATCGGCATTCTGCGCATGCGCGGTGGCCAAAGGGTATGAAAATAGACGTTTTGGAGCTAGGGGAGCCACTAATGGTCCGATTGGGTCATATGAGGTATCAAAGTGAAGCATTCGTCAAGGGGCATCTGATGGGCTGGGTGTGGGGTTGAAATATCGGCATTCTGCGCATGCGCGGTGGCCAAAGTGTATGAAAATAGACATTTTGGAGCTTAGGGGAGCCACTAATGGTCCAATGGGGTCATATGAGGTATCAAAGTGAAGCATTCGTGAAGGGGCATCCTGTACTGGACTAGATTTGGTCTCGTCATGCGTTGTCGCACCATTCATACGCATGCGACCAATGGTGGGCCTTAAAGGGTATGGAAATCCAGACGTTCATTTAGGGATCTAGGGGTATAGGCCCCTAATGGGCCGATGGAGTTGTATGAGGTATCCATGTAAAGCCTATGTGAAGGGGCATCCAGTCATGGGTGGGTGCATGTAAAAAATTTTCCTGAAAAAAAAACAAACGGAGCACGGACTTTATCGAAAAATCCTGGAAAATGCCTATATGGGGTATGGGGGGTATATAGGTCGCCGGGCTTAACGGGGCTCGCCTATCAATAGAGTTATCTCCCCCTAGTTCCAGAGTGGGTGTATGTAAAATTTTTCCTAAAAAAATACGGAACACGGACTTTATCCTAAATTACGGGGAAATGCCTATATGGGGTATGGGGGGTATAGCACCATCCTGGGAAACCTACTTCTCGACATTTGCGGTGTGGTTGTTTGGATTTGTTTTCTTAGTCTCGTCAAGACAAACATGATAGGAAGTGTGGCGGAGCGAATTGGTGAAATTTTTGAAAAAGTACCATACAGCCCATATAGACCCATATAGGCCCATACTAGGGGTATATGACCAATTTTTGTCCCACTGGGAAACCTACATCTAGACATTTGCGGTCTGGTTGTTTGGATTTGTTTTCTTAGTCTCGTCATGACAAACATGATAGGAAGTGTCGCGGAGCGAATCGGTGAAATTTTTGAAAAAGTACCATACAGCCCATATAGACCTAGCTGTTGATCTATTGTTAGCACAATCAGTTCAACTTGGACGTCAGCGATTGTGTGTGTGTAGTGTTGTTGTCTGTCTCACGAATGCGACTTCTTTCTCATGTTGCTCAGATGTGTGCAGTGTAATCTGGGTGAGTGTGTGTGTGTGTACAATGTGTCTATGCGTCTGTGTGTATAAAATATCTGCGTGTGTGTACGTCCTATGTGTGTGTATGTGTTTACGGTGTGCATCATACACAACGTACACACACACACACACCCAGATGCATTGTGACTGACTATTCACATGCAGGAGATGAGAGCTTCTGACCTGGGTGGTAGAACGGGGATGGTGGAACATTCGTGAACATCCTAGGGTACAGGGTGCACCACAGGAGCGTGCATGACGTCGCCTACATCGCTGATACACCCGGGTTCTTGTCGTGACGTCCAAGTGAACGTGTAGATTGCTTGCTATTGGCCGTCAGACACTCTGTGTGTTCACTTGTACTACGTGCTCGAAATCATTCACTCGCCGGCACGACTTGCGCCGCCATGAGGTACCAAGCACGATGGAACGGTATAGCTGTACGATATGTACTACATATCATTTTCAGCGCCATGAACGCATGGGCCACCCAAGCGTCCATGCATGTGGTCAACTCTTCAAACGCAGTCAGTTAAAACAGCGTTTGATTCATGGTCCGTCACCACGGCATGAGGGACAACTTTCCACGAAAGAGGCACCCAGGAGGGACAGATCCACTGAAGATGAACCCGTAGAGGAGAATGCCACTGGTGATGCGATCACGGAGAGCCCGCCTATACCCACAGCTCACATCCAGCCGGTCCCTAGCATTACTGTTTCCAGTCATACGCCTGACAACAACGAACATTTTCTGGAAGATGCGGTGGATGTTCCCAGCGATCTCTTACCCGAAGATCATCCAGTGAGTGAGATGTATCGATTTATTTAGTTTCCTGTAAGAAGTGTTGTCAACAGTATGTTGGCAAGACCCCCCAAAGACTCCATCTTAGGATGAACGGTCACAGAAAATCCGTTAGGAAAAAGCAATTGCTTATAGGTATATGGACCCGACCATGGCTGGGATAACTTTAGTATTCAGATCATAGACGTCGTCTATCCATCTACTAAGGATTCCCCCTTTGGATTTGAGAGAACAATCCGAGAGCGGGAATTATTCTGGATGCTAGAACTTGGGTCAGTGTTTCCGTTTGGTTTAAATGATAATGTCAGTGGGTTCCGCAATGCTACATACCGCCGTTCAAATATATCCAACATTACCCAACTATTTAAGCCCCATCAACGGAGACAACGCAGCCATGGTTGGCGAAAGTTTAATGGTTCGATGATTCACGATCATATCACTTTAAATTACTTAGTGGGTTTAACTAACGCACCCAATAGTATACATAGCTTACGTACAGTTCTGTATGCGTTACCTCTTAGAGCTTTAAATCAAATAGCCAGAGATATACAACAATCTGCGTCTTCAGGAAATATAATACCATCAAAAATCAGTAAAGTATGTCAAGATATAGCGTATTTTTGGTTGTATCGTCCAGTGAACATAATCGAAACATCTCAAGATCGGCTTTTCTTGAAACTCAACTACTTAGATAAAGGACTGGACATCATTAATTTACCTCGAATCCTGAATGATCCAGAGGTACGCAACGCTGTACTAAACTATTTCAAGTTCACAGAACCTCCTTGCATTTCATATAAGTATACTAAATCTATAGCCACCAAAATATTCAATTACTCCAATGCTGTCAAGGAGTTTGACTGGAACTTATACACGTCAGGAGGCTATAGTTGTGATTGTGAATCATCGGACTTTATCTATACACCATGCAAACATATTGTGACTGGTGCTCTTGATATGGTGAGTGATGAGGATCTGAAATTACTCCTGATGAAAGGACCTAAATATAGAGCCAAGAAGAATAAATCTGAAGGCCGACCAGAAGATAGTCCTGTCTGCATTGGAACAGTACGTTATTGATTGGTCTAAGCATGTAGCTCAGACCTTCTGGTGGAAGAGATTCTAGAAGGCCATTCTTGGTGGACGCGTGGGTGGGTACATGTTTGAACGTTCATGGAGCGTAAATGAGCCTGGGCGCAACACACAGTGTAGAGCCTACATATCGCAGCAAATAGCGTATACAAGTAAGACGTTCAACCCGTCTTAACACTTATGCAAGCACTGTTAGCACGAACAACACCACGTGCGATACAACAGTACGCAAACACACTCGATCACAAGGCACAATATGACAATCTTGATATTCATTAAACTTTCCGAGAAAAGAGCTTCTGGACCTGGGTATGGTGTGAAGTATATGCCACATCACAATACATGATGGCCCAACTGGACCTGGTGGGGTGAACACGTCCTGGGTAGGGGTGATGCACAGTACCATCAATATCTATGCACCTTTTTTCCGCGCCGTCTATCACCGGGTTGACAACGTTGAAGTATCAACAAGCTGAGTAATAAACATTGTTGTTGTTGTTCTCTCTGGCAGTCTATATCATGGCGTTATGTTAGAGTGTTAAGGTGTAACGACGGGCGTTGACGGGCGTCACTGCATTCCGAAGAATTAGTGACAATTCCATGGAATATCAGAGCTTCTGAGCTATTTCACCAGGGCGTTGAAGCATTAAGAATGGCGTTGGTGGGCGTTGCTACAAGATGACGCCTCACACGACGTATTTGCACCGCGGATGGTCCATCTCTACCCCAAGTAACATCCTTCACTGCTAAAAAATGCCCACTTTCGCTACTACTCGTACTGATGACGTCACCAATGACGTCACAGATGCTGTGGATATCCCTCAAATCGGGGTCTATACCCCGAGAGCTACAACATGACACCTCCCATGACAGCATTCGGACCAAGGATGGTCCATCTCTACACCAAATACCATCCTTCACTGCCCCAAAATGCTCACTTTCGCTACTACACCTACTGATGACGTCACCAATGACGTCACAGATGCTGTGGACAGCCCTCAAATCGAGGTCTGCACGCCGAGAACTACAAGATGACACCCCACACGACGCATTCGGACTGAGGATGAAGCATCTCTACCACAAATACCTTCCTTCACTGCCCCAAAATGCACACTTTCGCTACTACTCGTACTGATGACGTCACCAATGACGTCACAGATGCTGTGAACAGCCCCCAAATCGGGGTCTACACCCCGAGAGCTACAAAATGACACCTCATACGACGCATTCGGACCAAGGATGGTCCCTCTCTACACCAAAGACCTTCCTTTCACTGCCCCAAAATGTCCACTTTGGCTAATACTCGTACTGATGACGTCACAGATGACGTGAACATCCCTCAAATCGGGGTCTACCCCCCAAGAGCTACAAAATGACACCTCACACGACGCATTCGGACCAAGGATGGTCCCTCTCTACACCAAATACCTTCCTTCACTGCCCCAAAATGTCCACTTTACTTACTACAACCAACTGCGCATGCGCAGATTGACGCGACTTGCCTTTAAAACCACACCATTCTGACTAACCCACACAAGCTTCACTTTGACACCTTCCGCGACCCATTCGAACCGTGAATAGCCCATCTCTACCCCAAACACACACCCACATACCCTCTAAAATGCCTGCTTTCTATACTACGGCCAGACTGCGCATGCGCAGAGTATTGAAAACGTACGAACCATTAGTGTAGTCAAGTGCTCCTGCATGAGAGCTTCAAAATAAGACCTCATACGACACCATTGGACCACCAGGGACTCACCTAGACTCCAACACGTCCACCCCGTATGGGCCTATACTCCCATAGCCATGCAGTATAGGCCTATGGGCCTACCCAGGCCTCGGTGACTTTTTCCAAAAATTTCACCGTTTCGCTCCAGGACCCTTCCCATCGTGTTCTAAATGACGAGACGTGAAAAACAAATCCAAACAACCATACCGCAAATGTCTAGAAGTGGGTTTCCCAGTGGGACAAACATTGGTCCTATACCCCTAGTATGGGCCTATATGGGTCTATATGGGCTGTATGGTACTTTTTCAAAAATTTCACTGATTCGCTCCGCGACACTTCCTATCATGTTTTTCTTGACGAGACTAAGAAAACAAATCCAAACAACCATACCGCAAATGTCTAGAAGTAGGTTTCCCAGTGGGACAAACATTGGTCCTATACCCCTAGTATGGGCCTATATGGGTCTATATGGGCTGTATGGTACTTTTTCAAAAATTTCACCAATTCGCTCTGGGACACTTCCTATCATGTTTGTCTTGACGAGACTAAGAAAACAAATCCAAACAACCATACCGCAAATGTCGAGAAGTAGGTTTCCCAGGATGGTGCTATACCCCCCATACCCCATATAGGCATTTCCCCGTAATTTAGGATAAAGTCCGTGTTCCGTATTTTTTCAGGAAAAATTTTACATACACCCACCCTGGAACTAGGGGGAGATAACTCTATTGATAGGCGAGCCCCGTTAAGCCCGGCGACCTATATACCCCCCATACCCCATATAGGCATTTTCCCAGGTTTTTCGATAAAGTCCGTGTTCCGTATTTTTTTTTTTCAGGAAAAAGTTTACATGCACCCACCCAGCCATCAAATACCCCTTCACCTAGATCCAGCCGGTCCCTAGCATTACTGTTTCCAGTCATACGCCTGACAACAACGAACATTTTCTGGAAGATGCGGTGGATGTTCCCAGCGATCTCTTACCCGAAGATCATCCAGTGAGTGAGATGTATCGATTTATTTAGTTTCCTGTAAGAAGTGTTGTCAACAGTATGTTGGCAAGACCCCCCAAAGACTCCATCTTAGGATGAACGGTCACAGAAAATCCGTTAGGAAAAAGCAATTGCTTATAGGTATATGGACCCGACCATGGCTGGGATAACTTTAGTATTCAGATCATAGACGTCGTCTATCCATCTACTAAGGATTCCCCCTTTGGATTTGAGAGAAAAATCCGAGAGCGGGAATTATTCTGGATGCTAGAACTTGGGTCAGTGTTTCCGTTTGGTTTAAATGATAATGTCAGTGGGTTCGGCAATGCTACAAACCGCCGTTCAAATATATCCAACATTACCCAACTATTTAAACCCCATCAACGGAGACAACGCAGCCATGGTTGGCGAAAGTTTAATGGTTCGATGATTCACGATCATATCACTTTAAATTACTTAGTGGGTTTAACTAACGCACCCAATAGTATACATAGCTTACGTACAGTTCTGTATGCGTTACCTCTGAGAGCTTTAAATCAAATAGCCAGAGATATACAACAATCTGCGTCTTCAGGAAATATAATACCATCAAAAATCAGTAAAGTATGTCAAGATATAGCGTATTTTCGGTTGTATCGTCCAGTGAACATAATCGAAACATCTCAAGATCGGCTTTTCTTGAAACTCAACTACTTAGATAAAGGACTGGACATCATTAATTTACCTCGAATCCTGAATGATCCAGAGGTACGCAACGCTGTACCAAACTATTTCAAGTTCGCAGAACCTCCTTGCATTTCATATAAGTATACTAAATCTATAGCCACTAAAATATTCAATTACTCCAATGCTGTCAAGGAGTTTGACTGAAAGTTATACACGTCAGGAGGCTATAGTTATGATTGTGAATTGTCAAACTTTATCTATACACCATGCAAACATATTGTGACTGGTGACCTTGATGTGGTGAGTGATAAGAATATGAAATTACTCCTGATGAAAGGACCTAAATATAGAGAGCCAAAGAAGAATAAATATGAAGGCCGACCAGAAGATAGTCCTGTCTGCATTAGAACAGTACGTTATTGATTGGTCTAAGCGAGAAAAAGTTGAACCTACAGTACTCGCTGATTGGCTGGACCTCACCAAGAGCAAGGTCGTTGAAACAATCCGCCATATTGACAGAAGTACTCTTCCCCAAACAAAACAAGTACTGAGAAACCTCAATTCGCAAGAAGTTCTAGCAAATCTCCAGAGTAAATTCGTCATAGTCCCAGCAGACAAAGCTCCGAATAATATAATATTCATATGTAAATATTACTATTACCAGGTGCTGGTTAAAGAATTGAGTGTAGACATATCTTCATCAAATACGTCTACTTACTCCCAAACTGCATTTACTCTGGAAGATTTATTTAACAATCACAAAAAAATTCTCAGGGAAAGAGGTATTTGTCTTCCAACCAATCATAACGACATACCAAAAAATATACTGGACTCCCAAAATGCATAAATCACCATACAAATCTAGATTCATAGCTGGTTCTAGAAGCTGCACCACCAAGCTTCTTTCAACACTATTGACGAGGGCCCTTCAGGAAGTAAAAGCATTTTGGGAAAGGTATTGCGCCACTATTTCTAAGAACTCTGGCGTTGAATGTATGTGGATATTGAAAAACTCAAAAACTTATAAAACAGGGCTATTCCACCAAGCGCCTCCACTCAAAGTTTCTCAAATTTGGCGATACATATCGCATGCTGATAGCAAAATACGAACGTAGCGTGCAAGATCTATGGCGCTACGTTTCGTAACTTGTGTCTAACTCCGCTTAACCCGGGGTTAGGGGCCGTATGAACTCATGTACTTCAAGATCCTCATGGTACTCATATGAACAGTCACAATCAAAGCGTGACTGAGATACATCATTCTTTAGATGACGACTTTACAACGAATATTATGGATTAAGAATACTGATCAGCGATACGGATTTGATATTTTTGGAACATCATGATGTCTTGCCGGCATCATTGAAAACTGTTGACCGCTTCTCTCTTGTAGGAAACAAGCCTATGTTTATGTATACTATGACTGTCTTTTTGAATTTGGTGCTAATAATGTTATATGGAATATGGAATAGGTCTTTGGATTATGAACGCGGATATTCTCTAATGGACGACGGCTGAATTATGAATGACGGACTAGACGCTTGTAATTGGTCCATGATCCGACACTGCTTCCACCGTCATCGCCCTATATTGGACTTGTACAATTTCCGACTGACCGACCTCGCCCGTCTACGCAGCTACGTGGAAGCCATCTTCAATGACCAACCTACGTCCTTCACATTAAATGTAGCATTTGGGTACATCTTATGCCATAAGATGACGCGTGAATTGTGCTATTTCTATTCCAGTGCCATCAACCCAGTGTACGACCATCCTTTCACAATCACCAATCGGGCGTCTCTAGAGACGATGCTGGCCCAACTGGACACTGTGGATCCCTTGGAATGGGCCTATGAACAGCGTCCCAACACCAAGTGGATAGTGGAGAGGGTCACCAATGTTACGTTCTTCGTGGTTAAACTGACCCACCACCCCCATCGGATGAAAGTATTCACTCATGCACTGATAGATACTCAGAATGCGTAAACAACTATCTGAGGATATGTTTCCTCAACGGTATCCCGGCCTGCCCGATGACGATTAGAACAAACGGTTCAGAGCGAACATGGCCGAAGATGGAACTTTCTGAAATGGCGACTTTTGATTGGACAAGAGTAGCCGAGAATACATCTAACGGACAGGAACGAATATGACAGATGCAAATGGTGGCCTCTGATTGGACAAGAATCTTCTTGAATTGTAATATACCCAACGCGGCTCCCCCAGCGTGGGTATGATGTAACATTGGGGAGAATAAACTATATGAAAAAAACTTCTTGTTGTTGTTGTTCTCTCATGTGTCATCCTTGTTGTTGTTGCTGTTGTTGTTCTCTCTCCGGTCTATATCATGGCGTTATGTTAGAGTGTTAAGGTCTAACGACGGGCGTCACTGCATTTCGAAGAATTAGTGACAATTCCATGGAATATCAGAACTTCTGAGCTATTTCACCAGGGCGTTGAAGCATTAAGAATGGCGTTGGCGGGCGTTGCTACAAGATGACACCTCACACGACGCATTCGCACCGCGGATGGTCCATCTCTACCCCAAGTAACATCCTTCACTGCTAAAAAATGCCCACTTTCGCTACTACTCGTACTGATGACGTCACCAATGACGTCACAGATGTTGTGGATATCCCTCAAATCGGGGTCTATACCCCGAGAGCTACAACATGACACCTCCCATGACAGCATTCGGACCAATGATGGTCCATCTCTACACCAAATACCATCCTTCACTGCCCCAAAATGCTCACTTTCGCTACTACACCTACTGATGACGTCACCAATGACGTCACAGATGCTGTGGACAGCCCTCAAATCGAGGTCTGCACGCCGAGAACTACAAGATGACACCCCACACGACACATTCGGACTGAGGATGAAGCATCTCTACCCCAAATACCTTCTTTCACTGCCCCAAAATGCACACTTTCGCTACTACTCGTACTGATGACGTCACCAATGACGTCACAGATGCTGTGAACAGCCCCCAAATTGGGGTCTACACCCCGAGAGCTACAAAATGACACCTCATACGACGCATTCGGACCAAGGATGGTCCCTCTCTACACCAAAGACCTTCCTTTCACTGCCCCAAAATGTCCACTTTGGCTAATACTCGTACTGATGACGTCACAGATGACGTGAACATCCCTCAAATCGGGGTCTACCCCCCAAGAGCTACAAAATGACACCTCACACGACGCATTCGGACCAAGGATGGTCCCTCTCTACACCAAATACCTTCCTTCACTGCCCCAAAATGTCCACTTTACTTACTACAACCAACTGCGCATGCGCAGATTGACGCGACTTGCCTTTAAAACCACACCATTCTGACTAACCCACACAAGCTTCACTTTGACACCTTCCGCGACCCATTCGAACCGTGAATAGCCCATCTCTACCCCAAACACACACCCACATACCCTCTAAAATGCCTGCTTTCTATACTACGGCCAGACTGCGCATGCGCAGAGTATTGAAAACGTACGAACCATTAGTGTAGTCAAGTGCTCCTGCATGAGAGCTTCAAAATAAGACCTCATACGACACCATTGGACCACCAGGGACTCACCTAGACTCCAACACGTCCACCCCGTATGGGCCTATACTCCCATAGCCATGCAGTATAGGCCTATGGGCCTACCCAGGCCTCGGGGAACTTTTTCCAAAAATTTCACCGTTTCGTGCCGGGACACTTCCTATCATGTTTGTCTTGACGAGACTAAGAAAACAAATCCAAACAACCATACCGCAAATGTATAGAAGTAGGTTTCCCAGTGGGACAAACATTGGTCCTATACCCCAGTATGGGATTATATGGGGCTATAGACAGACTTCGAACTTTTTTCAAAAATTTCACCGTTTCGTGCCGGGACACTTCCTATCATGTTTGTCTTGACGAGACTAAGA